>VKKT01000059.1:247496-282378 GCA_008038995.1 Haliotis laevigata
CATCTGTGTATATATGATTTTGAGGGCTACTCTTAGGTGTAGCAAAAATATGTATATTGATTATTAGATAGACTAGAATGCACAACTAGAATGCAAAACGTTGGTTATGGATATACAAAATTCACTATAATGTGATAATAAGCATAATACATTCTTGTATTATTATCAAGATCACGAAATAATATACTTTGATTTTGAATGTCGTATGACGATGTAATTCTGTACTGCGGTTTAATCAAATCATATTTCTATAAGGGCTGTTCAAATATTCTGTTTGTGAACCTTTTGGATTCGAACCAGCAGGGCCAGTTAATGCTCTCTGTTAAGTAAGTGGAAGCAACTTTGCAAAGCGAATTATTGAACCTTTGAGCCCTGACGCACAATGCCCTGTCATGCATTTGAAATAACACAATGTGTCAGTTTAAGGCGGAGATTGGTCTGGGTCTTGTTGAACTGTTCACCGAGCAAAGTCAAAGAGAGACATTTGTACCGATCTGCACAGGCCACTTGACCACTGGCACCAGCGGACAACAGTTGTATCAATCATAGACCATCGAGATGCAGGAAGACAATACCGCTCGGAGTTAATGTAGACATCCAACATGTGATTACCCTTTGTAGATTGTCCTCCCTCCTCGTAGTCATCATTGCATCTCCTACAACGCCTTGGCCCTGGAGATTCGTGAAGAATCAATACAAATAGGTACACAGAACACTTTCGGGCTGTTAACGTGCATATTTACAAGAATTCTCTCTGCTAATCCCTATCAATTTTCTCATTGGAGGACGCAAATTAGAACTGATACGAGCTAGTCTTTATCACTGAAAACCTAGCCTTCTAGCCCGTTGATAAACAAATCTCCGCTGGAACTTGTGTGCAGGCCAACTGGACCAGACAATTTCTGTGTCGATTGTCTACGGATTTCCAAATTCGGTCCTCTTTCGCCAAGCAATGAGAGTGAATGTAGGTAAATGTAGGCTGATAAGTGATTTTCTGTCAGAGTCCGCGGGGGAAAGTCTAGCGCGGAACTCAGGACACGACTGACAGGATCCTGCAGGCTGGCCCGCAGACAGATGGTCAGGAGGGAAGTATTATTACTGATGTCAGAAACCATCGGCAGCAATTGTGGAAGACGAGACCATTAGAGATGGCGGAGGCAACAGGTGTGACTGACACGGCTTCTGTGGATGGTGCGATCAGCGCCTCCAGAGTAGATTGGATCATTGAGCCCTGCGAAGGGAGACAACTCCGAGGATTCACTCCATCGCCTGGAAACTTGGGTTAAATGTAACTTCGAATTGTTATCATCTACAATAGTTATGCTATGTTTGTAGGAGGCAGATTAATGATTATTGCCCCTCTAAATGTTATATTTGTAGCCTGGTTGAATGCTGGAAATGAAACAAAAAGATACACTTACATTTGTAAGAAATCGTTGCAAAGACCAAATTCATTGTACGATTCCTATATCACAATATGCAGATGTTTATGAATTACAATCTATAAGTGATTATACTAACTTGCGAAAAGCTGTGCCTTTTCTGCCCTAGTGGATTTTGGTAACTGATTAACACATTTGGAAAGCCTAACCGAGGCCTTAGTATGATCTAACAACCCCATCCACATGTCTCTCCTTGAAATCGTCGTAAAGGGGCTTGATCGATTATACCTGAAAAGTTGTGATATAATAATACCAAAGTCTGGAGCTCTTGCAGTATTGTTTGATATGAAGGGAAATATGTCTATTGGAAAGTGGAGTGAGTGAGCGATCCGAGATGGGATAGGTGTTTTCGAGGTCGAAATAACAGTAAGAGATACCACAATTGTGTGACTATATTGAGTGAGTCAGTGAGTGAGTATGGTTTTATGCCGCTTTAGCAATATTCCAGCAACATCACGGCAGGGAACACCAGAAATGGGCTTCACACATTATACTCCTGTTGGGAATTGAACCCGGGTCTTCGGCGTGTCGAGCGAACGCTTTAACCACAAGGCTACCACACCACACCCAAATGACCAACTGTTGAATGACGTCACATATTGGATACGCCTCAAGTGAAACGTCTTGGCGAAATTCCGATGTTCAGGTTTGGCCAATCAATGCAGAAATTCAGATTCATATGCGTGGAGAAACAGATTCTGACCGCGGAATCCCTACGGGTTTAGGAATCTGTAGCAATTGCAAGATCAAGGCATACTGTGTTGAAGTGTCTGTTCCAAGACAAACATCTTGCACAATTATTGCACCATATTACACAACGGGATATCATCAGATTTGTTGGTGGGAGTATTTGTGTGTGATCGTAGCAGCTGGTAGTGTTTGTCCCACCAAGACGATTAGTAGTTATTAAACCTGCCTGAAGGTGCCGAGGTATTATAATTTTGAAATTTGTTGGTAGTTATTTATAAATACAAAGCAGAAAAAATTAAAAGAGGCATTTATATCCTTCTTTCCAAATGGTGATGCTTAAATCTTTACCAGCATTTGAATATAAATTAGAAATGTAGAAATAGTTTGATTAGGCACCAATTATGGTAAATAATCGGCAATGTATTTTACTTTGGGTCGATCTGAATAAAGACAGGTTGTCCAGCCTTTGCACGGGTGCTCTCTGATCACACTAAGCCATCCACACACACAAATTCGGAACGGATTTCACATCCTTGATTTCTCAACTATCATTATTTCTTTGCAGTTCTTTCCGAATATATCAGAATGAAATGTATTAGTCTTTTGCGACAAGAAGATAATATATTTCTCAGTGCCGTCTCTCTCAGTCTTATTTATATGTGATTTCCCTGCGTTCCAGGAAAGCCTAGCGTAGACAAAATGCCAAAGTGTCATCTGCCTTGCGTGCAAACAACTTAGCATGAAAAAGTTCCGAATTCCTAAACAAAACTAAATTGAAGTGCGCCTGTAAACTGTGCGTTTTGCCTTAGTTCACATAAGCATGAAAGTTACGTACAGTTTATTACTAATTGGAAAACAGTTTACTGTTAAAGCATGTTCGGGCAAAGGCCACTGACTATATTACAAAACAACACAATGTTAACAATTGGATCAAGTTGATTTTAGTATGAACATTAAATATACTTGCTTGGATGTTTGATTGAATCAACTGCTGGCCTTCCTGAACTGCTGGCTTTCCTCTGAGTAATGCTCTGACTTGTTCGTTACTATCAAAACAACCTTAGCCCTAAGGTGATCGTAAGTCATGTACCTCAACACAGACTTACCACAGTCTTAACACTAATGTTGTTTTGTACAACGACACCCTGCCATACATCTTACACTGGGTAGTATACTCTTGTGGCATGACTTCCATGAACTACATCCCCACAAAAAAAGTATTGTCTTCCTGGCTTAGGAATGTCATCTGTTATTTTCAGGAGGCGTGTTCTTTTAGACAGTATACAACACGATGTATGTAAGTGCAGTGATATAACATTCATCAATACAGTCTAGTCGGCGCTATTGGGATGACCTTTAGGGTGTCTCCATGTTCATAAAACAGAACCCAGTCCATTCTGTCAATGAAGTATACTCCCTAAACACGACATCAGTGTTCACAAAGTGCCTATGTTATTAACGAACATACCCGTAGGCAATCTCTGAAAATATGAAAATAAAGATCATTGAGACTAAGGCGTTTGATCACTCCAGAACCAGGGAACTGGTGGGACACATGTGGGTACAAAAAAGTATATTAGGTGAGTTCTGGACACATGATTGACCTTGGTCAGCAACATAGGAACCTCTTATAATGACCAATACATTGTGCTCTTGTCTGAAGTATGTGTGCGATGTAAGGATACTGCAGGACTTCAAGCCATTTTTAAATGGCAGTGAAATGAATATGGATGTCTTTGAAATAAAACTCATTTGGATTTTGTATTTGAAATGTTTATTAAAGAAGACTTGTTCTCGGCACTGTATGGCTGGAAAAATACCTATGTGTCGTAAAGCCCAAATCAACTGAACTGTTATACCATTGCATGACAGTTTAATGTAGTTTTATCGTTATTCGAACACAGAGCTTACAGTTGATAAAAATTCATAAATCTTAGGTTCGCGTGATATAGATACTTTCATATATTCTCTGACTAGATGACACGATTAGGTAGATCACACAAGAGATGCTGACATGATACAATATTTAATCATTGTTGTCTTTGTGTGATTTGTCTACGTCTTTCAATGGTTTTGTTTCGCACTGAAACGAAGTCCTTTGCAAAGTATAAATTAATTTAAAACTATACTCAGGCGTTGTGGTTGTCACATGCATAAGAATTACCGCAGTCGCAATTTAATGGGTGTATATCGGGACCTATATAGTGTATATAACTGTCTATTTCTGCAAGACGCTGGCTCTCTTGAATCCTTAGGAAAGAAAACATATAAAAAGGATCCATCCCCATGGCGCTTGAGGTCTGTAGACGCTATGGAAAAGGTGGCGACGAGAAGATATGTACGATCCATACATGCTCTATAAGAAAAAGTCTATCAAACACCAAACTTGATCCCAAAGGCGCATAAAGTTGGAATTTCAAACACTTCCAACTCTTTCTTAAACAAAGAGTAAGTAATACTGTCTCCAAATTACCATTTCATGATCAATCATTGTTTTGTGGATCCTGAGAAGAAATCAAACCCATAGATTTGTCCTTCACTGTATCATTGAGGAATACAATCTGAAGGAATAGTGCTTTCATAAATTCTAAACTTATAATCATTTCTGAGGGATGTAGACGAATAGACCACAGTTTTTATTGCAGCAGAACATGTCTTATGAAGGTAGATGTCTGCAGTTACTACTGGATAGAGGTTAACGCCAAGGCATTTCCGGGTTAGATGAGGTCTCCAGTAGACTGCTTGTAGTAAGAGACGACTATGCCAGTCGTGTGCAGTCTGGCTCGGTATAGTGTGTCAGTGTATTCTGGTAGTGTTAGAGGTCTTCATCCACCGGTTTGTCTCCTTCAGGCTCGATTATTACTAGACGCTGCCACAACAGAGCTGAAATATTGCTTAATGCAGTGTTTACTGAAAACAAACAAACCGTGTTGATGTACCAAATAAGATTCGTGTCCTATAAATACTGGCGTCCTTTGAAGATCCGGGTTAGAATTGTCCCTACGCATGTAACCCATGCTTGTCAAAAGAGGGGACTAACGGGATCGGTTGGTCAGGTTCGCTGACATGTCATCGTATCCCTAGTGCGCAGATCGATGCTCATGCTGTTAATTCTTACAGACCACCGTCATTTAGCTGGAATATTGCTGAGTTGGGCGTTTAACAATAAACAAACTATTCATATTGGCTTGTATACAACTGAGTGTGAAGACGCAACTACCTCTCACACAAGGTGACTCGAACTGTAAAATGACGTCCCAGAAGGTGGCAAGTTAACTGTCATTTCCTCCAATAGTTCGACTATGATATATGTTGCATGTAATGAAATAAAATCTGCAATATATGTATTATGTAAAAGGGACATTCTGGTGCGAATAAAGACTCACTCTGGAAAACCCAGACAAGTGGGCCGCCAATGATGTGAGCCGTGAACGCGTCATGATGTCACAATGGAGATGGAGTAGATTGTGTAACATATAGTTTAACATATAGACATCTTTTATCAAACAACTGTTGTTTCGCTCCTAGAAGTTCAGAATTATTTGTTCTCGATGCTGATCATTGTATGAAATGGTTAGGCCTGCTTTTACATTTGTCTAGATGTTCGGATATACATTCTTTATTCGGATATACATTCATAAAAAAATAAATTATATATTCCACTGACCTAGTAGAGTGTGTTATCTATTTCCATCGAAAAGTGTGGCTGCAAAAGCTGACCATGTTTTTATAAATATTTTAAGATGGACGTTAACCATATTGTCCTTCATCATGTGTAACCTGTTTGTCCGGAACATCTATGGCACTGGTGACTCTCTGCTTCATCATTGACACACGTTGCCATAAAATTGGCCGCATGCCCTCCTTTTCCGTTTGCGTCCGAGCTACTAAGAATAACCCACTTATACGACGTTGTCTGGAGTCGCGCCGTTGCGAGTGTCATACGTGGCGTACTTAACACAAACTGCTTCTTAATCTCATTACGTACCTGAAGAGGTGTCAAATAGTGTGATGGTTCTGCCATAAGCTCAGACTGGGGGATAAGGTTGCCGAACATTTGACTGGAGTTACTGCTCAAATCCAGCGGATGTTATGTTATTACTATGCTTACAAGAATGTGTATTACTAAACAATAAAATACTCAATATGGACATGTTTCAATGACGAAATTGTCTTTACTCTTTAGATCTACTCGAGATCGGCTGCAAGAAAACATAAGTATGTATATAATTATAGATCAAAGGATATTTTCTTCCTACACTCGCATTCTAAAGAACCATTTATTTTGCAAACAAGCTGTAATATCGTAGTTGACACTTACCAATGTTTCATCCTAGTGTATAGAACACAATCCTGTGCACTTAAAAGAACCCACGAATCCGTTGGTATATGACKYGATGTTGGCCACATGAATACGTGCAAACGCCTAGTTGCAGGTACAGCAACGTGCAGTAAACTTGGACAAAATACTGTGACTACTTGTTCCAGTCCACCCAGCTGTGAATGGGTACCTCGTAAGGATGGGAAAGCCACGTTAACTCGGTGCGCCTAGTGGCTGCAAGAGTTGTATGATCCCGGGGAGTTGAGATTGATAATACATTGTGCCTTTTGAGACTAACATCCAATGATCGAGGGGAAAAACACCTTTGAGCAGGTGATCTGGATATTGGCGGTATATAAATATATATAAATAAATTCTTTAGGAAGGGAGGGAAGATGATTGAGGAATGGGGATTTGGCGCTGTTGCCACCCATCCATTTCATGCTTCATGGTCATCCAATAAGGAACAGACTAGACAGGGACGCACAGTATATATATTTGTTTTATAGCTTTCACCCACATTCAGTTTAGTCACATCCTATAAATATTCACAATCGCCACAAAGCATGTCTATATCTAGTTCCTCTATCAGTCACCTTACATTTACAAGTCAAGATCCAGGTTAGACATGTGTTTCAACATCCTATCCTTGTCGATACTCATGATGTCAATCACTGGATAGTCTGGTCCAGACTCGATTTTCTTTTACAGACTGCAGTCTTTAGCAGGGAGATTGAGTGCGGCATTAAACAAGAAACAAGTAAACAGACAATAATATGAATAGAAGATGCCTGAAATTGAGAGACAGACTGCACATAGGCTTACGTATGATTACAGTCACTTGCCAGACCAGAGCTTCTTCACGCAGTGAGTTGTCTCACTGGTACACGTTTGGTTTCTAAGTGAAACTGTCAGACGTAGACTGAATGGACTTTTACGCCGCCGGCTTGGACATAAAAGACACCTGATGGTCAGCGAGGGAGTAATCAATCCTTGAGCGTCCAATCCATCATTAATCATACCATTAAGCCACAATTAATGACTATTCCCCGTGTTTATTGCCGCTTTTGAAAGGAATGTTGTTTTAAAGACCAAAATCGTCGCGGAAATCCTAATGGGAGACAAAGATAGGGGCGTTTGGGATCTCATTAACCATGAACCCCCGCCTGTGGGACAAGGTTTTTGCAC
This sequence comes from Haliotis laevigata, assembly GCA_008038995.1. Classification (NCBI taxonomy): domain Eukaryota; kingdom Metazoa; phylum Mollusca; class Gastropoda; order Lepetellida; family Haliotidae; genus Haliotis; species Haliotis laevigata. The sequence continues at coordinate 255,138 of VKKT01000059.1, forward strand.
AAGGGCCCAAGGCAATCCACGTGCAGGATAACAGATATGTAGGTGTAATTAGAGTAGGCCAAACATAGACTTTTAATTAGTTTCTAGAATTTAGCTGATTTTTTTTCTATTATAACTATATGCATATATACAGGCTGCATCTTCGCATGTTGTCACCATATGACTCTCACAAATATTATTCCAAAAATATTTTTGCACGATAGAAATGTGGTATGGGTACGCCCGTGACACGGAGTGGTTGCACGTTTCATATTTACGACGTCTACAACGGTTTGAGGAATCTGTTTAAATGTTTCTTTATTGCTCTGGTACATTGTACATGTTCGTGTCTCCATATTTCATTCAAGCAGGGCAATAAAAGCATGATTCGGCGCGTGTTCGACGGTTATACCACGTGCAGCACGTGCTAAATGAAAGGAAATAACATATTTGACACCTGTCAAGTCTGCCCTGACAATTATCCTGATAAACAATAAATACTGCCTGGAAAATGTAGGGTTTTTTAAGAGTTGCTGAGATTTCAGTAAGTCTCGACATGTACAACTTTTGTTCTACAGGAGGAACGACGCTAGGGTTTCGCATGTATTTGCTACCAAAGGAATCAGAACTGTTGGTACGAAAACATTATCATAGGTTTAGGAAAAGCTGGTTTGAAACTTGTACAGACACGAGAACAATAGCTGTCGGTTATGTCCAAACTTTGCGATTTGTTGTAAATCTATATCGTTAGTGTTGTATTTGTGTTGTTATAATAATAAGTTATAAGTTTTATAACTGGTTTGGACATTACATTTTTGTGTCAGTATTGGTTTTGAGTGTTGACTTCATTATTAGTAATCTGTTGAACAATGTTTTTTTTGTATTAACTCGGTGAGTGTAATTTAATTTAGGTATCATTACTGGGGCGGTTGGGTAGCCCAGTTGTTAAAGCATTCACGCGTCACGGCGAAGACCCGGGTTCGATTGCCAACATGGGTACATTGTGTGAAACCCATTTCTGGTCTCCCCCGCCGTGATATTGCTGGAATATTTCTTAAAGCGGCGTAATACCCAATTCACTCACTCACTCTTATAATCACTTTTGGATAGTTAATAATCAACACGTGCTCATGGTATAGTCGCAATCGTAAACCGATTCTTTGACTTGAAGAGATTATTTATGAAAAGGAATTTTATAGCTGTTATTAACATTGCCCGAATAAGTTTAGTTCAATGCCATTTTCAAATGTATCTCATCCATATCAGTGCATGGCATAATAATGAAAGCTCGAAATAATGTAGTTATATGCTGACATACCATTTATCATGATCAGGATAAACCACGGTATCATGACAACTCTGCCCAACGAGCTCATCCGACTGGACCATCCATGCCACTTAATGCACCGAAGAAGGTAGAGCAATTTGTCTCACGTCATAAGGAACCCTCAGTGGACGCAGACGAAGGCAATAAGGACATAACTAGTATGTGTGGGTTGAATGTTCAGCCCGCAACTATATTGTTGTCCCAGCATTCACTTGTCGTCCCGGAAATAGTCGAGACTGAAGGAACATGACAATTCAGGAGGCGAAGGAATAATGAAGATATTGCGGATATTTTCTCATTTGAGAAAATTCCTGAAGAAACGTTTCTTCTAAAAGATCCCCATCCCCTACAAATCAAGGGGAGGCTCCTTTACGATGTTATGACAAAATTTGTACAGTGCTAGATGTCGATCTTATTATTGATAAATATGAAAAAGAATGTATTAGAGTTCAGATAACAAGGGAATGTCGCAATTGTTGTGAGGTGTTAAAATATTTTAATAATTAAAATAATATAAAAATTGATGAAAAGATATCACAAGTTCCTAAAATATTCCTAACGTCGCTTTGTAAAGCCGAATAATACATCTGTAAAACAAATATTGTACAGCAGCAAGTAAGGCAATTTAATATTTGTCAAAATCATCGAATACTGAGTTAGATTACTTCAGGAACAGATTAATTATTGTTTGAACATGTTTGGTGGAGTATGAAACTGCTCTCTTTGAGAATTACTGATGTATCCATTATACTGGGTAATGCCAAAACTGGTTGGAATCACGTTGAGGGTGGTATTGCAAGTGCACAAATACAAAAGGTCTCTTTACGTTACAAACGACCCCTACTTTCAGTATTGAAGAGGGATTACGAATGTTTCTCCAAAGAGTAAACAAGCCCCAGTTGTAATGATAAACGGCATGTGCATCGCACTTAAGGTAAACAAAGATGTGCCCTGTTCATAGATGCTTACATAGATAATGATTAAGCACCTGTCCTCGCTTGGAAAAGTAACTGAGGATGTAAGCATTAAAACAAAAATGATGATCCCATATCGACCACCGCCAGTATGAAATTGTTGTTACTTGGTACCGTTTTTTAAGTGACAGTGTTTGAAGTTTGAAGTTTGAACAATAAGGTAAACGCGCGTGGGCAGCTCAAGAAGCGCTGGTCCACCGGAAAGGACAGAAAAATATCGCTCTGAAAAACAACAAAAACATGCTGACTGTAATAGCATCTACATCAGTCGTAATTCGACACGGTTCTCTAGGGTATATTTAAACATCATCCATCTTGTTATCACTCTGCGCAATTTACACAAAAATGTTATGAGGTCATATCGTGCTTTGTTCTAAGCAGAACAAATTAATGAAACAGATACAATTTGTTAACAATAGACCTTTGCAGGCGAGGTGTTCGGTTTCAAACGCCATCTCCCATTTGATAAATTTGGGCGGAATCAAATCGCAAATTATTATAAAGAATTATTTTAAAAAGGTAGAGTTTTCAGATGGAGGCTGTCTCATGAATCAGCAACGCACAGAGGGAGTACTACAATAGTGACGTCTCTTTTTGCGTCGAAAATAAATGTTCGAATGATGACCGCAGCGGATGAAGGCAATTCTGTATCCCAACACCCTTCTTTCATAAAGTGTTACGAACCACTCCCCGCTGCATTGACATCCCCACACAGACTAATGACATCACGCACACAGTAACCCCTGTTTACTGAGGCCAGGTCTTTAACCTTGGAGAACTAGACCACCGAGAAACGTCTTCAACAATCCCAAGCCTGTAAACACACCAGGTATTTACAACACCCATGAAGTAAACACTCCCCATAGTCTGCGACAGCGGAACTGACTCAGGAAGGCAGAATAAAACACCTTGGTCATCGGTTTTGCCAATAACGTAACTACCGTCTCAGCGGGGCGGTACTGAAGTGACATAAGCTATTCAAGTATGTCCCACCATGATACTGCCGCCAGCTGCTGAAGTTGACACCTTAATATAACCCACTTGACGGTTAGATAGTTTATTACCCTGCACTTTGTTCAAATTCACCCGTTGCCTCGGAGGTACATAAATAGATTACCAGGCATTCTTGGTACCATGGCGGAAAAAATACAGAACAGCGCCACACTGAATACGATTGTTGGAGTGTTTTGGCTACTGCATGTCTAAGGTTACTTCAAATTGATATGTTTTTGAGTAGACAACGCTTTTATGCGAATGTCGCACGGGATGCCGTGTAATGAAGAGAACCAGACAATGACCTCTTTCCCTCGTATTTGTAGCCCTTTCGAGCAGATGATCAGGTATGTTGTGTTGACTAACAGATTCGGTTTTCGGGCGGAGAATGTGCATAGCATTCACGATTATAATTAATACTATTACCATTTTCCTGGTATACTAATGCGAATTAAATTAATTTCCTTTTAAAGAATATAATCGCACCCACTTAGACTTTGCTTTCTGTATGAATGATGTCTTGATACACTCTCAAAAAAGGAAAACACATAAATAATTGGTCGGCGTACATAACATGTATGAATTGAACAACGGTAACAAGACATCTACCCTGAGAGTGATTAGTGTAACTTGTTACGTGGCATTTGAGAAGTTGGGAAGTACAATATTAACAAACGTTATGGATAACAACGTTTTACATCCATTCCTGCTTGACAACGGTACGAGAATCTGTATCATAACGCCGTACTCACGAAATAAAAGTTGTTATCCATAAAGTGTGTCAATGCAGTGATTAGTCATTAAAAACATTTTCAAAACAGGTAATTAACTGTACATGTCGAGCAAGAAAGGAGTGGCAGATGTTAGCAGAATATTCATCTTTGACAGGGCTTTGAGAACAGTTGGACATTGGAAGGTATCTTATTCTTGAGACTGTAGGCATGACATTTCAGTAGAAAATTATATTCGTTTTTGATTCTTCAACGGGGCTTCGTTTCCATCTTTCTGTATTTATGCTTAGAGGGAGATACTCTTAATACAAATAGCAATAGACGCAATTATCTGGCCGTAATGTCAGGCAGGTAAAATCTGTATTTAATAATGATATAAATCCTAAATGGTTAGTTGTTGGAGGTGGTCAGTTGTCCGGATTCACAAACTGTGTTGTAATGTTCATGTAGATGACAGTCTTTAATACTCTGTGTCAAACGCTTATAAAATGTGACAAATACATCTTGCGAGAGCCATACAAAGCCGATTCATTCGTGAATACAATAAATACAATCTGCACAGGTTGTTCTCCTCTCTCGTTTTAGATTTTTCAGTGAAATGTAGATTCGTGTATGGTATCTTCATGGTCCCAGTAATATACAGCTGTATTAAATATTTCATATGCAACATACAAAGCACAACGTCCATACTCCTCAACAGCTGCTATATTAGAAACGTGTCCTCCAGCACATGAAACGAATTTGCAGAATTTAGATTGAAACTGTCAGTAGTAACACGTTGCTACGTTGTCGGTTGTAACAATATTTACAAAGATAAATGTCATCGAGGAAAAGGATTCCATATTGAACTGCTACATGAAAATGAAGTCGTAAGTGTCACACAATGGTCTTTGATACAGTTCATATTAATGACGTATGGCATTGGTTTGCATGATTCATTTTCTCCAGTCATAGAACTTCTAACGGGATTAATTTGCGAAATTATGACATTGTCTACACAAATCATTCAGTCAAAGAAGTGAGGGATGAAAATTGGTTTCAGGGTACAGGAAAATGACGGGGCATTTCAGCGTTGCCGAGAGCACAATGTTCCTACTAAGGGTAGGACATTGGCAACATGGCACCACAAAAGATCGTCTAAGATCACCCAGCAACACCACAGCAAAACAAGGATCCTTCATCTTTGAAACAGGACACTCGCTGCAACGTACACTGCAAACACTAATTTTCAGATTTACGTCCTATATCTGCACAGACTGCCTTCTAACGTTTACTTAATGCTGAGAATTGAAGTAGGAAAGCTCTACGATGCTGTCAACCCATGTCACGTAATCTGCAGCTATAATTCCAAGGTCGTTGGAGAATGTGCTGCCATTCCATAACGTGATATTGAGTTGTGGGGACACGTCATACTACTAGCCGTTACGTGCGTGAAATGATGAGAAGTGAGTGACTCTGGTTTTACGCCGTCCTTGAAAATATGCCAGCAATAACACTGCGTGGTACATCAGGAATTCTTTTCAACATTGTACTCACGTGGGGAATAGAACCCAGGTCTTCGGCTTGACGAGCTAACGCCTTAAACACTAGGCTCACCCACCGCCAAAGATATTGACGTAAGTGATATACTTCTCCGTTACTTACTTATATACTTAGTTTCACTTTGTAATGTTCCAACCAAACACACGTCCACGTATCGGTTTAAGCCCTTGTAGAAGTTACATCACACGCATGCTTATACTTACACGGTCAGTATGTCTTACATACATTTGTTTCATTTCCCAGGTAAATGTATAAATGTGTTGTGGGGCCATGTGCATATAAATGTACCTATATCGCCAAAAGCTATTCCTAGGATAGAAGGTTTGGACTTGGAAAGTTTGGAGGTAGGTAATGTGAACGATCTGCCAACAACCGATATGTAGGAGAAATACTGAAAGGACCGTCGGACGCACCATGTGTTTGTTAAGCTTGTGGTAATGACACATTCCTAATGCCTCCTCCTTTCTGTGGCACCAGATGGTATCCGTGTCTCGGGTTTGTTGAAGCATTCCACTCGTCTCCCTACTTTCAGAAGAAAATGCAAAAACGTCAGCGACGTTTACACATGTTGTCAACGGTTTCCCATAACCAGATGCTTCTAATACCACCATTATGCTTATACCACAGCCTAGGACCTCCCTAGGGGGCGGCATGTTGTCATATGTTTGCCTTGGGTTGGGTCTACCTAAAYAGTCGGCATGTTGCCATGGGTCCCCCTAAYGAGCCACGAACTGGGTCCTACTAAAGATTCGGCATGTTGCCATGGGTCCCCCTAAAGAGCCACGAACTGGGTCATCCCAAAGAGCCGGTATGTTGCCATGGGTCCTCCTGAAGAGACACGACCTGGGTCATCTCAAAGAGCCGGCATGTTGCCATGGGTCCTCCTGAAGAGACACGACTTGGGTCATCCCAAAGAGCCGGCATGTTGCCATGGGTCCCCCTAAAGAGCCACGAAATGGGTCCTACTAAAGATTCGGCATGTTGCCATGGGTCCCCCTAAAGAGCCACGAACGGGTCATCCCAAAGAGCCGGCATGTTGCCATGGGTCCTCCTGAAGAGACACGACCTAGGTCATCCCAAAGAGCCGGCATGTTGCCATGGGTCCTCCTGAAGAGACACGACCTGGGTCATCCCAAAGAGCCGGCATGTTGCCATGGGTCCTCCTGAAGAGACACGAACTGGGTCATCCCAAAGAGCCGGCATGTTGTCATCTGTTTGCCTTAGGCTGGTTCCTCCCGAAGAGACTGCAAGTTGTCACCTGTTTACCTTAGGCTGGTTCCTCCTAAAGAACCGACATGTTGTCTGGTTCCGCACTAAGAGCCGGCGTACTGTCATGTGATTACCGCAAACTTGGTCTTCCTTGGAGCCTGCACGTTGTCATCTGTTTGCAGGCTTGGTCTTCCCAACAAAACCTAGGAGTCGGTTTTGATCATTCAAAAAATGCATGGTGTCATCTGATTAACGTCATGTTTACAACAGGCAGAGGCCTCCCTACAATGTGGAATGCTGTAAGTGCCAATATCTTGAACAGAATATTAACCTCCAATTCACCTCGCCATAAGTGGAGTAATGTGTCCGTATTGCATATACCAGTGGGTTCCAGAGTCACATGTACCCCACGGCGACAGATACAACACGAAGAGAACGAGCACGGGTTGAAGGGACACCAAAACAGAAAATCATATTTGGGTTTGACTGAGGTGAGACTCGCCTAAAAGTAACAGTACTTTGTGAATCAAGCAGTTTCTTCTGATCCTTATCGCTGGTCTGGAAAGACAAGGACTGCCGTGTTTACAATCTATAGTATAAGATATGTGTGCAATCATGGAAGTAACCCGTGCTATGTGCTGACCAAGCACACTCAATAGATATAGCCACTGTTTAGAGGAAAACACGTGAGGCATGTGCAATGCAAACAGCGTTGCTCAGTCAATTTAAATGCCACGTACCTTCGGGCAGAAAAATGGATTGGTTTGGCCCCATGTGGATCTCTTAGACTTTTCTAGTCAGAACATACCAAAAAAAAATAGAAATCTTTCTTCAAGTCCAGGGGTTTATAAAGTGTATGGTAAGATGATATGAAACGTCAAATCCTTGATGTTCGCGAGATAGGTACCAGATGATGCTACAAGGTAAAAAACAATATGTTTATGCTTATGTTTCCGATTTTTGATGCTGCCATGTGGAAAGGCATAATTACATACCTGTATGATTAAAACGGCTCCAAGTACCGTTACAGGAATCACCGAACTCGTTTAAGCATGACTACAGATGATGTAATAAGTGCTTTTAAAGTCTCTTTATGCTGTTAAGCCTGATCAATCTTCTCAGCCTACCGTTCATATTCGTAGAATTCCGGATTAACAAACCTTCCCATATGAACAGTCATTTCGGTCCGCGATGACACATGACTTTTTCAAGAGTTGAGCGTTCTGCTCCGTTGTATCAATACAGAGGAACCTTTACAAATCGAGTACCGTTACACCGGACGCAAAAACTTTAATATTAATGCTCCACACAGGTTCTGTTAATTTTGATAATGGGCTGTCCAAGAAATATTTTCTAGTGAAATAATTTGATTTAAGTAATTCATATTGTGAATATGATAATTGAAAACGAGAGGTTTTCCATATAAATCCCCATGACGATTACACGTTGTCACATGTGAGTCTGAACGCCTCTTGAATATCATATTCCACAAATTAAAGTGTATCAAACGGGTTTGCAGGTTCCGTGCTTTTTTCTCCTGCTCATCTGTTTTTGTTGAAACTGTTATGAGTGTAGGGTGAATGGGTGGCATTGCTGACGCTCTGAAAGGAATGATATTTGGACGGTAAACTATTATTTAAAATCGAATTACAAACGATCTCCTGGAATGCCAAAGCGTAATCTGCTCGGATCAGCATGCCCATAGTTCGCGACGAGACCATGTTTCACAGAACGGATTCAACAAAGGACGTCCGTTGAATTGCAGATGACGCATTGCAGAATTCTCTCAGAATCCATTAGGAAGATTTTAATGTTGTCCCAGAGAAACAGATTTAATCTATAACACGTGGTTTGATAGACAACTACCCTAACCGTTTCAATTTTTCTAATATTTCAAACACTACTTAAGGGATTTAAGCTTGTTGCATTTCATGGCTTTGCCTCGTAACGGACGTGCAATTAAAGAAGTGGTGTTCTTGGTAATAGATTTTAAAAGCTCATCCCGTATGTTTTCCCCAACATGAAAACTCAACAGAATCATTAATTAAAAGGATAACCTCAGCTTCCAACGCTGCAAAACTTTACGGTTTGTGTAGCGTCAATCACACCCATAGGAAGTGCTTATGGCGGGTCGTTCTGTCCCAGAACGTGATGAAAAGAGGTTGACCGAGAGCTGGAGAAAAAAGAAGCACATGTTATTTAAATCTGCTGTCAACAATATTCAAGTTGTATCACGGCGGGTTGTTTCTAATAGAAAATAGACATGTACACCACACTTGTTTGATTGGCCTTCTAGAAGCTGGTGACTCAAAAATGAAACATACAAATTTATGGATGACAACTTCTTACTTATTGCATAGAGCGACGTTTCGATGTAGATTCTTACATCGTTATCAAGTGGATGACAACTTCATATTTATCAGCTTGTTATTACAACTTAATCCCCCTTGTTTACTGGCTTCGTCTCCAGTCTCATTTGTTGTTTCCCGTCTCCCACTTGCCTCTCATAATTATGTACCAGTTGTTATTCAATTACATGTTGTTGTTAATGTTAATCCGCTGTTGTCAAAACATACTATGTAAATATACACCTCATCATCTGGTTGTATTCACTTTTAGCTTGATAACCATGTAAGAACGTCGCTCTATGCAATAAATAAGAAGTTGTGATCCATAAAGTTGTATGTTACAACACTGTTAGGTTTCAGTTGTGTGATTGGCTGGTTGCTGTTTAACGCCACACTCAGCAGTATATTTCCAGTTCTGTTAACTTGAACTTAAAAGATATTTTCTTGCTGCAAATAGATACAACATTGCCGATGTGGCGTTATGCACACATTATTCTCTCACAAGGCGATATTAATGAAAATAGTCTCCTAAACTATATTCATTTAACAAGACTGGTAAGGTGCTTCATAATTCACCCAATTTATCAATGACTTATGAAAAATGACTAAACTGATATATTATGTCTTCATTTCAGCATATTTCTATTTTATATTTCATAGAGCCTGAATGTGTTTAAATGCACCCTCTGTGCACCAAACCTACACTCAGGGGTTTACAAAGTGGTAAAGCACATTGTCATGCATCCCTTTGGGCTTTCCTTTCACATACTGAAACATGATGGTATTGAAAAGAAACTATTCAAGCTAAACGCACATCCCATTTGGCTGGTAAGGAAACGTAAAACTATTTAAACTGTTTGTAATGATAGCTGCTAATTGAGTTCATGCCCAACAGCTTGCATTGTATATCATTATATTGTACATTGTATCACAATAGCAATGTGAATCCCTATGACATGAACTACACCATAGCTGCACAAGTGATGACCCCAAAAAAGAAGGGATACTTATTGTTTTATGTTTCGTTCCCCTTGGCAAGTCATGTTCCCAACTTGAAAAATGATCAACAGAATCTTTGAGGCCAGCATGATGTCTGCAAGTTCACTCCAAAATACGTTGCTCGTTCACACATAGTCAGAATAACGTATGTTATCTCGAGGGGATGTTTGTTCTGAACAGTAGTGTAACAAGCTTGATCCCGACTATACACGAGTGTATGAACACATCAAGTACAAAAATGATCACAACCATGTGTTAAATAATTATCCTTTTTCATTTCTTTACTCCTTGAATTCCCCAAATCTTTTTTAATTTCCCAAAGCGCTTTACTTAAATTGATTGGAAGTCTATTTTCGTGGAACAAATGATTACGTAAGAAACACAGGGAAATAACATTTTTGTAAATCGATGATGTAGATACCCCGAGAGGCATGTTTGCTACTGCGTAGGCAGTAAATAACTATTGGGATTAGAGAAAAAGCGTCATGTATTCAGATGTGATATTTTCTTTGTAACCTACTTAATTTTGATGGTTTACAGTGAAGTTCCAATATATTCATTTATGATTAATTACGCGCCTCGGATTCAGATTAACTGCGAAAGAATTTGGACTTCTGCTAAAAACGAAGTACATGTACGGATAAAAAAACCAGAAACTTTTATAAGAGAATGCGCTGTATTGCCATGTTGACTAGTGGCCGTCGATAAGTAATGATAAGTGCTTGCTGTCAAATAGAGTCTGATCTTTCTGAAGCGTGTGCAATGTGAAGAATATTTTCACAAAATGCACTCTAATGTCCACGCCGACGACATGGTTACAATGTGTGAAGCCCATTTCTTGTGTCCCTCGCCGTGATATTGCGGAATATTGCTAAAAGCGGCGTAAAACCTACACACTCACTTACTCACTCTTTCGTAAATTCAAAAGAAGGGAAAGTATTGGCTTCAAGCCTCCAATATTTCAGATTAATTAGAATTTGTTTTTCTCTTACCTCTTAATAAAATGTTTTTCAAAGATTTAGATGGTTTTCACATATTTAAACTCTTGTCTCGTGAAAAACATTTCCACTTTTCGTGAATCACTTTTGGATGAACAGTTTCCGAGAAGGAAGTCAAAATAATTTTGAAACATTTCATGTAGTGGATGAAAACACTTGAAACTTAACATAGTAATCCTTTTTTGAAGAACCGTGGTATCTGAAATAACACTATTTCATCATTTTCAATAATCAGAAATGTATTGACCAATTAATCAAAGGATGCTGTCATGCCAAGTTAAGCAAGTTAAAAAACATGGATGACACGGATACTTTTATATCCTTGTCAGCTACAATTGCGACACCGGACGACATGATGAGCGGGTGAGCTAAACATGTAATTATCCAATTGTTGTGAAGTTGTCTTTTCTTGAACCACCCGTGAATATTCCGGGTTATAATTGATTTTCAGGAACCCATGCTTGTCATAAGAGGCGACTAACAGGACCGGGCAGTCAGGCTTGCTGACTTGTTTGACACATGGCATCGTCTCCCAACTGCGTAGATCGATGCTCATGCTGTTGATCACTGGATTGTCGGGTCCAGATTCGATTATTTACAACCCGCCGCCATATAGCTGGAATATTGCTGAGTGCGGCGTAAAACTAAACTCACCTAATCACTTTTCTAGAACCAAGCAGCGAAATGTTGCATCTTGTGCATTTGGCAAATGTCCTTAAACCACTCATAAAATCTATAACACACGTGGACTGGTCTTGGTGCTGGCAGAATGAATGTGTCATTAAATATTCTATTTCAATATAACTGATTTGCTCGCTTTTCCGACTACATGTAATACAGATACCCCGAATAGCCTTGAAGTTATATCTCATTACATGTTGTCTGTACACTGTTTGGTCGTGTTGCTGCTATCTACGTTTGTTGTCCATTCTCATTTCTGAATTGATTAATTGATCACAAAATCAGCACTGGCGCAAACTCTTATTTGCTGTTATGTCACGCCAGATAACTGTGATCCTTCCGCGGAACTATGTTCATACTCCCTTAGTACAGCGCGCGCCGTGGCCCGTGTTCATATATTGAACAGGTATTGTCTTCGGTCGACCTGGGGCTAGGTCACGGTCATGTAACAAGCAAGGTGTTATTACACCCGCTAACTAGTGTGTAACCGTTTTATTAATACATAGAATAACACCTTTACACAGAACAAATCTGATAATAGCATGTTGTCTATTGAGAAAACGTTGACTTGGACTTCTTAGAAAGGATAGGGAATTAAATACGTGTCAATGGAGTTAGTAAATTGGACGCAAAGGCGTCGTTTTGATACACTAGCGCGCTTATTTGTATTGATACGCCTTGGAATAATATTTGTAAATTTATCGCCTGGCACATTTGTTTAGCCGTGATCTAGGATAAATTAATTGAGGAAAAAGCTTGAAAGTTGACAATAATTGCAAGATTACTGATCTTTATATAAGATGAGTGAGTGAGTCTGATTATACCGCCGCTTTGAACAGAATATCAGAAATCTCACGGCTTTCCAACTTGGTGTTAAAGTCCGAGAGGAGTCCCTTGCTGTGAAGCCTAGAAATCTAGAAACATAATCAATGTGAACCTGGGATTCGAACCGGCGATAGTAGGTTTTTTGGCTAAGGGACGTGACTCTCGACGGAGAACTGATATGACGTGCCACCCTGACGTGATATAATGGTATCCTTTGTCCTCAGACACTTGTAGAACCTGCCAACGCGTTTCAGGAGGAATGGCGAAGAATTCCCCAAGCAAACATCCGACGACCTGTGCAATCCCTTCAAAGTCGGTGTCGAGCAGTGACGGCTGCAAGGGGTCGTGTCACCAGGTACTGACCTGAACGCCCCCTTGTGTCCTAACATGCGCAGTGAGTGATTGGATTAATGCTGACAATGACAACAATACATATGTCAATCCGTGTGTCGAATTTCCTTCATCTATGTTTATGCGCAAGCGACTTATGTACACTGAAATACATTTAATCAATGTCCTTATTATTGGCCTATGCTTTTCTTTTTTTGAAGAGTGTATATGTAATTGGCCTCCAAAAAGAACATCTATATTTCAGTCATTAACAACATTGTAGCAGCATCGTATACAGTATACAGCGATACACTCAATCATACTAATAGTTCTGAACATGGAAATGAAAAACGAAGCTTAAATATGTGATTGAAACTTCTATGATATTACTTAATAACTTAATATATCAACTAATATTTCAGCTAACGCTGACACTAGACCTTCCTCCAGAAACGTGTTCCATCAGCACTGCCTGAGGTATGAATCTGTTGAGACCTCATAACTTTTATGACCTCATCTTGCTTTTTACGAAAATTACAAAATGACGAATGTGACTCAGGTAAGAGTAATAATAGCCATGAGTCACCGTTTGGCATATTCACTTCCCTGGTCTGGCTGGTGTGTCGAAACAGGGACCTAAAACATTTATCAATGTTTGTTTTTCAAGGAAAGCTTAACGTTAAACGTATGTAGAAGCATTCACGTGTATGTGATGTGAAGTAGCTGTGGAAGCGATTGCAGTTCTTCAGCTTGTCGTCGTGGCTCTTCAGTTCAACCACCAACATCATCTCCCCACCACCCCTATCATCTTCCCACCAATAAATACAGTGTATTTGTAGAGCGCGAGACTCCATGTACTCCAGTGCATGCTCAAAGCGCTACAAATTTGTTGCAATCTAATGTTTATTACCCCGGATAACCCAAGCTGTCTGTCAGGCGCTAGTAGGTTATAGTCACGTGACTTATCCCACCGGGTACCCATTTATCTGCTGGGTGAACAGAGGCAATTTTGAACAAACTCACTTGTCAAAGGTGATATCTCATGTATAAGTCCCAGAAACTATCAGAGTCAATTTGCTAAATACGGTCAACCATTCAAGGATTCTCTGCGCTCGAGTTTGCTTAACTTCAAGTGATTTGTGACCTGAGCTCTATCTATGCACAGCACCACGCGCCAACAACCCACCATCTCCCCACCAACCCTCGTATCTCGACAAGGAGGGACCATTTGAACTTATGATAGTTTTGATAAGAACACCACTTCACATATATAAAGATGTGTCAGCCCTTTAATACCTTGTCGACGAAAAAGATGTTTTTCTTGAACGTTTACTTTTTTTGGTGAAATACGGTTTAGGCCTGACAGATCAAGAATCATACTCAGGCCGAATAATGCTTTTGAACACTTGATCTCGCACGTTTAAGGGACATAACTCTGCAAAGCTAATTGCGTCGCCAAGATTTCTGGGCATATCCTGGTCTTTATACTCAATGGGTTGTGGCATATAAATACATAATATAACGCAATTTGCACAAAATGTACTTTGCCAATCCTCCACACGCTCTTCAGTCAAATCAGACCATCCTTGCAGTGACGTATCTCTTCATTCATTTGTTGGTCGTATGCATTCATCAGATTATATTCATTTATTTATTCCATCAAACAAAGCGCCGATTACCTCTAAACATTGTTGTACTCACACATCCAAGTATGTAATTGAAATCCAATGAAACCAAACTGAAACTTCACACAGAATGACGACCCTGTGCATGATCTCTGTGACTCCCTGGTGAAGATGGTGTAATGGTTCTTGTCACACACAGCGCCCACTTCAAAGGAAGCTATCATATCAGCCGACACCGAAACAAAATGAATTCAATGGAAATCTATTAGTGTATCTTTCACAAAGAGAGACGCTTTGCCAGAACCAATAGCTTCCCCTCCTGTAGATTGTATCATAATGGTATTGCACGCTAATGGTGATTCGGGTTGGCCTACTGTGGGTACAATATCACTGCTCTCAAGGGTTTTCCATAAATAGTAATTAGCGAGTGACTGTATACGTATACGATATCACAAGTAATTAAACATAAATATTTAAACCTCTGATTTAAAATAACCGGACACGTGTTCGTTTACATTGCCAGATAGCATCATTATGAAGATTTACACTCTTTAGTGTCAGTAATGTGGGCTGGTAGTTAAGGTTGCTGATACTGCGTCACGTCATGGGTTTTGTATGTCCTGGGATGTAGTCCTCAATACATACGCGATTGGATGGACATGGTGTAGCGGTGTACGATGGAGGGCTGTAGAGGTGGGATACCACCTCAAAACACACACACACACACACTATCACGCGAGCAAGCACGCATGCACGCACATACACATCGTTTAACTTGACCGATATATAAGTAACTTTCCTGGTCGTTTGAACGTTTATAAAATAAAAATAACACAAAGACCAATCACAGAAATTATTCTGTGGATATGCATCTTCTTTATTACAATATATTCGATGTAGGTAGTGCTGGCACAGTTATCAAGCAGCATGATGCTTAATACAGGTTTTAGTGTCCACACTGAAACGTCGCATATATTGTGATAGGGAAATCCATATCTGCCCTGGTCATCACATCAAGTTTTGCGACTTAGTTACGTACATCAAGCATGTTTTATGTTTAGCGCGCACCCACCCACACGTCAACCAACATACCTTACCAACAAATTAAGATATTAAGGACGCAGATTAATCGGTACAAAAAGACAACGACCTTTCGATAACTATGTGAAATCCCTTCTTAAAGAAGACATCCTTTGTCCAACTCCGACTGTATCATATTCACATGTATGTGAATCCCTGTCAAAGAGCGATAGTACCAAGTGTTCGCGAAAAGATCATACATCGTCAATCGTTCCTTTCTGTCGAATACAGCGCTATAAATTTTACAATTATTAAGCATTGAATGTCATCGAAATGAAAATGAATAATTACCAAAGCATTTCGAATTTCATTTATTTTTACAATTATCTGCCACAGACACGGTTCATTTTAACACATAACTTTTCATTTTAATACTTATAGCTTAACATCTTAACAGAAATATCATTCGAAACTTTTCGTGATGTGAGAACTATAGGCTTATTCTACGCGGACGAATACAACTTAGTGTGGGTGTAGTTTGCTTATTGAAAGAGAGACATGTTCAGGCTGTAATCCATTTGAAGTGGCGCCAGGAGTCTTGGGGAACCATCGACGTTAGTCTGCCAATATTCAAAGTATTCCATCTCAGGCTTTAATACCTACAGCTTGAACCGTCTTTAAATTCCTCCACAAAACAGCTTTGATGCAGTGCTAATTGGAAAGGAGACGTGTCGATGCATGACCCAAAGGATATCATCAGATGCTATATCGACTTCAGTTCCTTTGAAACAGTCGTAATCGGCTGTGTACAATTGTTATGTAATAAAATCTGTGAAGAATATATCAATTATCAACTTTGTAAGGCAGATATATAATTTGAAAGCCGAGAGTGATGATAGGTTTGAGAAATGCTGAAATGGCTTCATTTGAGTTTTAAACTGTATTGAACCAATTCTCTGCAGACCTTCTTGTTACCTCTTGCGATATGATGGTATGTAAGAGAGAGGTCAAGGTGAGGACAAGGACATAGCTCTACTAACTGTAAACGCAACTGTCTTGCGTTGCCATGTGTGGTTTTATTACAACCGAATGCGGGATGAATGTAATATATGTAAATATTATACAATTTGATATATAGATACAGTGGGCAGAAATCATGTAAGACTATATTTGTGCTACAATATCATATACCAAATAACTATACCAAATACATACACCTAAATCATGGCGACAAGGCAATATAAATAACATATACATATACTATAAACGTGTAAGCATAAATCATTTAAATAACGATGACATGTCGGAAATATAACAATACACACATGCACATCTAAATAATAGTGACATGTCGCCGATGACCTAAATCATGGTGATACTTTTTGGCAATATAACAAATATACACATGCACATAATTATACATTTTGGTGAATTTTCGGCAACATAACAAATATATGCATGTGTATCCAAATCACGGTGACAAGATGATCGTAACTCCAATACTTTAACATAGACTTAGACAGTCGTACCGCTACGATCGCTTTGAGGAACGAGACACCTTTCACAGTATACAATCAGGAATCGGGTCGGTAAGATAGTTATAAGAAGAATGCACTGCAGGACATGTCCGATGTGGAATGCAAGACATTAAACTCCAGCAGTGAACTACATTTAACTAGCATTAACTAAACTACTTTTAAATTACCACCAACGTAAAATCCAGTTCAAATTATAGGATGGCGACTTGCAAGTAAATCATTCACATCCTCATTTCATCGCAAGAAGAAGAGCAGCCAATTTTGCGTCCTCAAAGTGCATTTCTATTTGAAATTTCTTTACTACAAATGTTGATCCCATGCAAGAACATCGAGTCAGGAAGCCAAGTAATTCATAAAATTGCTTAGAGTGACAGCTGGAACGTGAAAAGAAGTCCTCCTGTCACCACGAACGTTATGATCACGCGAATATACCATTACGGGGGGTATAAAACCGTTTATAACACGGTTGAATATTACAGGAAGCTTTATATCCATCATTCTGTGAAATATCTTCCACTGATTTGTAGCGTTTATTTCTGATATTTTTAACTTGTATTTGCAGAAAGCGCACATCGGCACATCGTAAACCGGATTGATGTTTCAATATTTTCTTTATGACCAAGCTCCAGTATCTTGTGTTAGTGATGTCAATGATTGGTACAACGTACTTATGTGATATATGAAACTAACGAGTAATAACATCGCTGATCACAAAGAATTGCGTTATTCATTTTTGTCCTTCGCTGTAGAAGCCCGCGGAAGGCACTTTAACCTGAAAGTGATTCAACGGGTTTTGTCTCTTTTGAAAAAATATTCATATAATTTTACATTTTACGCCAAGAGGATCTTGCTTTGGTAGATAACCGAGAGCGCTTTTTTCTCAGGCGAAGTTTCATTTCAAAGAGTCCAAGAGTCGTTGAAGATGTGGGATAAAAGGTACCCTTAGTAACCCATGACTGGATGGTCAGACTCACTAACTTGGTAAAGATCCGGGTTAATAGAATTGATCTTCAGTAACCCATGCTTGTCGTAAGAGGTGACTAACGGGATCGGGTGGTGAGGCTCGCTGAGTTGGCTGACACGTGTCATCGTATCCCAATTGCGTAGAACGATGCTCATGCTGTTGAACACTGGTCCAGACTCGAATATGTACAGACAGCCGCCATATAGCTGATATATTGCTGAGTGAAGCGTTAAACAACAGACAAACAGACAGAGACACTGACATGGTTGATGCATGTCATTGTGTAATCATTACGTAGATCAGTGTTATCGATCATTGGATTGTCCGAACCAGACTCGACCACCCACACATTTAGGATTGGCGAGTTTGGCGTTAATCAACAAAACAAACGTCATTAACATTCAATTGAGCACGTGAATCACAGAGCATAAGTGATCAATAAAATTACTGTTGTTGCATCAACACTCATTAAACTATAAATAAACTATGAAATAGTCTTTAGATTCATTACTTTGTGAACCACAATTATTTTATTACACGTCCACACTCAACCTTGGCTCCCGAACGTTGGTGTATCCCATGAATTGGAAAATACAACGTTATAGAAAAAGCAGAACAGACATGCCAGTAATGCTGTTGTGTTAGTTTTGATGGAACTGGCTTAGATACGTTGATAATACATGAAAGATAATTATTTGCACACTTCAATCATATCATCTCGGACAGCAGAGGGAGCAATCAATATTGGTACTAGATTTATCAGTTTCACCATGTTGCGTGACTATCAGCTTACATAACACAATCTGGTAGCAGATTGCTTACGTAAAGGGTGTTCAAAATTAGACATTCTCACCCATAAAATGTCATTTTTTGCCAACTAAACTGATGTGAAAAAGAAAGTACACACTTGGTGCTTTGGGATCATCATCGAAAATACCACAAGTGGTAAAATTGTACATGTGTACCTTGTGTAAGACCACCACAACCCCCCACCACCCCACCCCGCATATATCCTACCAAGACGATAGGGGCTGTGGGGTAGCCTAGTGGTTACGTCACGCCGAAGATCTGGGTTCGATTCCCCACATGGGTACAATGTGTGAAGCCCATTTCTGGTGTCCCACGCCGTGAAATTGCTGGAATATTGCTAAAAGCGGCGTAAAACCAAACTCACTCACTCACTCACTCGTACCCAGTAGCGACGTTGTCAGCGGTTAACGTTCCTATTTTGAAATAATGCAAAATAACTTTTAACTCCTTCCCGACGTATGGTAGACGTAATGACGGACGTAATTTGTCTAGACAGTTTCCAAGAAATAGTCAGTCATATTATGATTTAGGCTCTTCTTGTCACGTCGTGCTCACTGAAACGTTATTTGTCATAATGTGTAAACTCCGTATTCGAAAGACAGGTTTACCGAAACATTGCGACAGTAATTTATTAATTGAGTGATTATCGTTATAGGCAGATTTAGACACTTATCAATTTTGGATACAACACGTAATTTAAAAAAAAACCGAACCCGATTGAACTGTGACAAGTGCGAGCGTTTTAACCGCTGAGCTAACCATTCTCCCTTTCATTGCCGAGTGCTATCGGTGATGTCAAAACTAAACAAGACAAAATATAAAATTTTAATATAAATGTTTAATAAAGGACCTTTAATTCAAAATACACCAGAATATAATAAGTCTAGATTACCCACAGGTTCTACAGTGAGTTAAAGGTAAAACACGAGTGAAAGTCGGTGATGGACACCAGTAGCTCAATTTGCATTGAACATTGTATGCTAATTGAACTAAACCCGATCATCCCATGCGAAAATGGCGTAATCTGTCTATTTCTGTTTTCAATGACTAATTTTCAAACTTTTTTATTGTTAGTCATGAGAATGCCTGTTAACATTATTAGAAATCTCCCTGCAGCTGGGAACACTGCCGATCTCTGTCTGTGATACATAATCACGAGCAGGTCTCCATTACTGTAGTGATACTTCAAAGCTTCTCTGACTTTAACATGTCGTGTGACATTTTCTGATCACAAATTGTAAGTCACATTATTCACTTACAAACAGAACGATACCGAAAGCGTGGTCCAAGGCTACATTTCCCTTTTCGTGGTTTCTGGGTAACAAAACCGATGTTAGTAACTTTACATTCAGATTCTACGATCAAATTATGGCAAAATACCATTCTCTTGACATTGTAGCAGTACCACCCACTACTCTCTGACATAATGAATCACAAGAAAATGATTTTAAGAGATTCGGTGACACCTCTGCTGCGACGGCTACCACTGCATCAAGGACGAAGAGTGGGTTGGAGACTTCATGTAGACATGAATCGTGATCCATTGTGACGGGTCTTTAAAGACGACTGAAGCCTTGGTGTCATATTGAGCTCCTTGTGGTTATTTCCATCACGTACGATACATTTCTATATATACGCCCTCGCCTGATTGACACCGTCTTTCGAAACACCTGTGCACCAGAACGTAACGTTAACTAACAAAGGTAATCAATAATTAATATTTAATTTTCATACTGGAACGGTACTGCGTATTAATTAGTTTCCTTGCTGATGATCTGTAAAATGATTATCACCTTTATTTTCTCTCCCATCTTGTTAGCTAATTAATTATGTGTCATAGAGTGTAAGAATACATACTTTTCACACGAGTGCAATATATTTTAGTAGCGTAGGTGGACGGGGAGCCTAGTATTTAGTGACCAATCCATATGCCAATTCGTGGTGAAATTATTGGAATCTTAATTCATCAAGCCCCAGGCCTATACGCCCAAAACATTCAGCGTCATGATTAGGTAGGCATTCCAGGATTCCTGCGATATGAATGTGAATAGATACAGATATATGAACTTGTCATATAATTCATTCAGAGTGGAAAATAAATTTCTACAAAGTGAAAAACAGGTTTCAAGATATATACTGAGAGAAACAATTAACGGAACACAGGAACTTCAAAGCGTTCCTTTACTATTTTCCAGTTTTCATCAACAGCTTTGAATACTGCTTGGAGGAAATCTGAGAATAAATATAGGAACACTGCCATAAAGTGGTGTTCCCTTATTTTTTCCCTCGGTACATGTACAATATTTTATACGTGTGTTATTGCAAGCATATAAAGTTGGACTGAGTATATGTTCCCGAGGCTGTGGCTGTGGTTGTGATTGTGGCTGTGACTGTGGCTGTGGCTGTGGCAGCGTATTCAGTGTGGTAGATGGACTTTACCCAGCTAAACTTCAGCATCGTGAGCGTTTGCAATATATTCTTCGTAAATAGAATCGTAAATTATGAATTGGTATTACTGTGTCATGATATCAACATCATATACATGGAATACATTTTGTAGCGAGGCTGGTATAGATAACACCAAACTATACCCGATGTACCTGACATGATTCTCCGTTCGTTCTTTCCCCATTTGTCCATTAGTTTCTCATAGTTCCAAAGGGATAGTGGAATGTTTATTACATTGTACTGTTTCGTTTGTGTCATCAAATATGAAAGTATTGTAATGTTTTACGTAAATGCTTCACTTAAAAGGAAAAAGAATATTTTATATTGAAAACTAAACAATAGATTTTATTATCAGAGTTTTGCAAATCGATCAGTTTGATGGGAGTGAAACGTCGCAAGCTGAAGTGATTTTGTTAATCCCATTATTTCTATGACCATTGAACACATTGATTGGAAATGTAAAAAAAATTCTTCCAAAATTGCAACAATATCTGTTTCACTAAAAAGTACAATTGAACTGTTTCGGAGGCATGTCCATGCAGAAGAAATTTTACGGTATTTTTAAGTCATACAGGCATTATAGCAGAGACTACCACAAGCGCAGTTTCCATGAACAATTTCGGTCTTCAGTTGGGCACTACCGATTTAGACTTTTTTGACTGCGAACTTTAAAAGCGTTATGTGTAAGAAGCTTTCCCGAAACCGGGACACGTACTTTCGGTTTCCGTGATTGGAATTTTACATTAATGGTTTCCAGGTTTCCATTTGACATTAATGGAGTCTTTAATATTCTTCTTATCAATGTCATTAGCATGTTTTCACAAACCCCTTGGAATAACTTGATGGGTTTGCAGATTCGTCAAAAGTGCCGCAATTTGCTATGCAGAGTTGCGTCCCTTGGTCACGCCTGTTGAATCTGGTACCTCGCAGCATGACGTCGCACGCCGTCCTTTTCAATGTGGTACCGTCTTTTTCAATATGGCCGACCACCTGTGACACATCGTCCCTACGCATGTGGATTCAAACCAGGCATCTTTGATATGAATTCAATAGTGCAACTATCAAATCAACCAGGTAACATAGATCTGTCTGTGAGGAATGTCCAACGACGCATCATTGACAGCTGTACTATGTGCTAAGATAGACGGTCAATCCTGACAGACCATTACTGATGTTTCCAGTGGTGCAGACGACACCTCACTTCACTGATGAGTCACACGTCTTCACCCAACTCCTAGAATGACATGTCGTCGAGGTGAACGCTACGCCACGCAATGTGTTCTTGGTGGCTTTAGAGGTCGTGGCCTTATGATCTTGGGCGGAATAACAGCTACAATAAGAACTCAAATGAGTGTGACTGATGCGAATGTGATTGCCCCGGGATACCCTGATAACATTTTGTGGAAAACAGCCTTTTTTCAGTTCTTGTGTTAGAGATAGATTGACATTACAGTGTGATAACGTCGGACGACATTTTGCAGCTACATCTGACTCGGAACAGTGTTAATGTGTTTCTCTGACCTGCAAGATCCCCTGATCTGTCACGAAATGAACATGTCCAAGATAAAATGGAAAGACGCTTGCGACATCTTCCAAATCCTCCAAAAGCTGCAGGAAATCTGGTTTATCTTTCAAAAGATATGGAATTCAGTCTTTATTCAACGTTGTGGCGCAGTTGTCAACAGTGTACAAGTTGAATAAGCTCGCAGCTCACTTGCTTGTTAACCCATTCGTATGACTCATTTGTGTGTGACGGTGGTGCTTCTCACTTGGACTGTTGCAGTTTTACCTATTTCATTGGTCACAATAATGTCACAATATTTTTTTCCGTTCAGTATATGCATATATTGATGGTATGAGCTATCAATGGAGCCAATAACAATTATGCTTACAGCTTTTGAAAGGTTCAAGGTTTAGTTCCCGCGAGTGTTACGTCACAAACCGTGTATTGTACTTAAGGCCAAAGGGACGCAATTCTATTGCTCCAGGTATGACCGGCCAAGCCAGAAACATAGTCTTGTCAAATTTTCGACCTCACGAATGAGTGGTGATAATTAATGCATTCATATTACATCACGGCGCCCAGCACACAATCGAGTGGAAACCTGGCAAACCAGGTGAATAAAACAACGAAAAAACAACATTGAATGAATGATTTAATGCCGTAAAAAAGTAAAATTTAAACTGGAACTTTTGTTAGATACGACCTCACGATTGAGTGGTGATTATTAATTCATTCATATTACATCATGGCGCCTAGTACACAATCGAGTGGAAACCAGGTAAACGAGGTGACTAAAAGAACGATAAAACAATACGGAGTGATCTATTACCGTAAAAACTACATTAAACACTGGAACCCATCTTTTTGTAAACTAACCATCATCAAATGCCTTTCAAGCCATTGTAAAAAGTAAGATTAAAACCATTTCACGATACCCATGTCGAATGATGATGAAACAGCCAAAGTCGGATATCCTGATGCTGGAATCGCCTTTAACTCCGAGGACATTAAACTGATCTCAGAATCTTGTCCCATAAACTTTCATTGCTGATAATGATTCCTTAATCGATCAATGCCCACGAATTTCAACACCCATCTTCGTAAACCCTCACGCCGTCAATGAAATAACCTTCTCAAGTTACCCACTGAAAGATTTGGTCTGAACTTCAGTTACTATGGCTCCTTAGGTTATGGATTTTTTTCTGGATTTCTTTCATCCTGCCAGAGACGAAAGTTGATGCGAGAGTCTTTTCAACGCTTCCTCGAGGTTGAAAATGAAATATATTTCCAGAATTAATGTTCTTCATTCAAACAAGGTTCCACCGATTTTTCATGGCATTCCTAAAAGCTTAATAAACGATAAAAACGTGATGACGAATCCGTAAAACTACGGAAAACCGTCGTGAACGCTGGTTTATCCAGGCGACTTGAATACAAGGGCGGTTTTAATGGCTGTGTGTACCACAAGGTTACCCTGACCTTCTTGAATGTGTGAGTATTTGCGCCATCGTCTGCAACAGCTGCACACCGACTGATGAATGTACTTTCGTGGTCAAAGAGCCGCAATGGCGATAGCGATATGTACTGCAAGGGTATGGTACAAGTAAATAGTGATCATGGTTCAATAGTGTGAGTAAATCACATCACAGTGGCGTGGTATGGTACTGCAAGGTTATGGTACAAGTAAATAGTGATCATGGTTCAATAGTGTGAGTAAATCACATCACAGTGGCGTGGTATGGTACTGCAAGGGTATGGTACAAGTAAATAGTGATCATGGTTCAATAGTGTGAGTAAATCACATCACAGTGGCCAGGTATGGCACCACAGCGTGTCAGATGGAGGGGAAGCGGGGGCGAGGGTCAGTGATGAAAGCAGTTGATGGAACTACCTAGCACTGGTATGGAGCTTGCCAACCTAAAATAGATCTCGGATTCGAACTGAGTGCCGATCCTGATGGGAGCGAAACGGGAGATCAAGAACGACAGGTACACTCATGATCCAGTGATACACAGGATCATATAATTTACAACTGACGATCGTTATTCATATGTCTTTGATTGCAACCCAATAATATGTCCATTCCAAATTTTCGTGTCCCCCTCGCGTTGCTCTCGTGTCGTTTGACAATATACTTGAACATCTTTGATCACAAACCTGTTAAGCTACGGAACATAGGTCTCATATCTGTTTTATTGAGGTAACATCTTACAAATAAATTTTAATAGAATCACCTTTAACGATTCACTTTTTCAGTAAATAGAAACGAAATTGTTTTTGATGGTTAAAGTTTGGAACTGAATTCAAACTTCAGCTGCTTTTGTAAACATATTGTTCTTCCGGGAAAATACTTTTGAGTGTGAAAAAGGAATCTCAGCAACCGCTGACCGCATTTCCTATGGAATACACGATTTCGGAATTACACGGATTTCAAGCGATTTCTACGTTGGCAAGGCGATACTGCAGATATGAGAAAATTACCAAAAAACTACAACAGCAATATCCGTCACAAAGCGCCTGTCTTTTCTAAAATCAGAGTTTTCTAAAACTAGGAATGAGCGTTTTGGGAAATGCACTTCATTTTTTCGGGAGATCGTTACTTGAAAAACCTTAGATCAAAATTAATCTCACTGGGGAAGAAGCATCTGTAAGCTATGCCACATGTCTGAATGCTGGAGTAGAAGAGAATAAGGCAAACACACAACGAGGGAGGGCGGTGGCGGTACCAGGGATATTTTTTCGGTTTTTCGTTGTGCTACCTATCATGTTTTGCTGTATAGGCTCAGCGTTCCTTCAGACATTCTGGAAATGTCATTAGGTGTACCCATATGCAATTCCGAAGATACCAGTCGTGAATCTGATCTTCAGATTTATGGAAAGAGCAATTTTTCCGCGGTCTTGTCGTCAATGAATCGTGTCACAACACCACTCAACTTAAAACATGTTTCAGACTCGTTAAACCCAACAGCCTTTCTCAGCTTCAAAGCAGTCTTCAAAAAGCAGATAATTGTAGAAATGACGGGTGAATGTTCGTGTACTATCAGCAGGGGAGAGCCTGTCTCTTTAAAACCCTTCTTTAAAAAAAAGTGGCATTAATATATGTAAAATGAAAAGTTGAAATTTACGGCTCAGTGAAGTAACGGGCCGAAACGTTTGGGAAATAGATTCAGGGGGTTTGTTTGTTAGCTCGGAAATGGTATTTGTTTCATAAACTAGTGTGCAGAGTGTTTGCACCACTTCCGCGTTTCCAGTACAATGATCGGTAAGATTTATCATGCCATAGAATGAATTTCTGGAGTGAAGTCTGTCTTCTGTCTGTAGGCATTGTGATAGCTTTATGCACAAACCGTCACCCTTTACTAATGAATTACAAGGGTTCGGTCATATACATCGACGCTGTATAATAATTTTATAAATTAATAAAACAGTCGAGTCATCCACTATCAAGGAGGTTAAAAGTGAACGTGAACTATGCCAAATATATGATAATGGACGTGAGTGGTAAGATAGTGCTGACGTGAGTGACCGGGGTTTTAGGAGTCTTCTTGTAATGATCCCGCAATAAAGAAAATCGTTAATAGGAAAGATAAGGACACCAAGGCTGGACAGTGCAATCATACATTCAAAATCGGTCTTTGAGACCCGAACGCCAGTCAGATGTTAAATGAGTTCCAAGGCTAGCCACGTATTTGATATTAAAATTTCATGTCAAGTAAATGTTGTTGCTCCGTAGTTAATAGTAATCCATCTGTCTAGTGAGTTCTGAGTGAGTTTAGTTTTACGCCGCTTTCAGTAATATTTCAGCAATATCACGCAGCGGACACCAGAAATGGACTTCACAGATTGTACCAATGAGGGGAATCGAACCCGGGTCTTCGGCGTGACGAGCGAACGCTTTAACCACTAGGCTACCCCACCGCCCATCCACTCAGTTCCAACCCACAATACACACATCGGTGACATTGTTTAGGAGAGTCCAGTTCCTCAGACATGAACACGTATTAAAATGCGCATGCAAAAAATGTCATGTTCTTCAGCCTTTGAAAGTATTGATGTTGATAATATAAGCTGAAAAGGAATTACTGAAAAATGACTCCCGATGACTCACTATAGGGCAAAAGTTGCAAACAATAAATACTCAACTAAGTGTTTCCGTACCCGTTACAAATGTGTTTCCGTTATCACAGAAGTTATATCCTTTTATTGCCTCACGTTTCCATGTCAATTATATCTCGAAACTTTACCTGTGACATTTAATATCCCAATAATCATTAAGGGAAGACGTGCAGGTGTACACAAATGTAACTGTAAATGGTGTGATGTTTATTTTGTCTAAGGCGTTGCTGTTCAGGCTGGAAATACAGAATACCTTCCCTCCCGGTTAACGCTTGGTACC
>VKKT01000059.1:283334-299890 GCA_008038995.1 Haliotis laevigata
CTGTGACGATAAACATGGGATAGAGGACAAACTGTTGCGACAGGCAAGGGGTAGAAGACATACTGTGACGATGGGCGTGGGGCAGAGAGTACATACTGTTACGACAGGCACGAGGTAGAGGACATACTGTGACGATAAACATGGGAAAGAGGACATACTGTTGCGACAGGCACGAGGTAGACGACATATTGTTACGATAGGCATGGGCAAAGCGGACATACTGTTACGATAAGCATGAGTAGAGAGGACACACTTTTACGATATACATGATCGGAGTTGACAAATTGTTATGATAGGCATGGGCAGAGTTGACATACTATGTCACCAATTTAAGGGAAACGTCTAATACCCACATATGTGTCAACTGGATGACACAAACCCGTCTTCGAACCACTACCGTGTCCTCATTTCTGTCAACCCTGTCAACACAAAATGGGAGGCCACGCCCCTCAAGTACTCTAAATACCCAACACACAGTGCTGACCCACGGAGACTCCTACCATTAGTGTTGAGAATCCACACATGAAGACTGAGCTGACTCCCTTAGCCAGCGTACTGTGAGACGAACCACCTGCCAAGTGGTTTGTTTACTGACCTTGAGAGCAATGGGTAATGTGTGGATACATGTGTAAAGTGATGTTGTGAGCTTTCATGCTACGATGGAAGTGCCGTGTGGTTTATATAGACGGGAATTTGTATTATAACAGCCTCGAGCTTGGATCAACTCTCCCAGGAGCCATCATAACAGAACGCGGAATTGCCAACCACCTGCCGAAGTGTTCGTTTACACCCATCCGACATTTTACTAGCTGTCGGCTCTGGTAATGGCTTAATACAAATAACAATTGCAGTTAACAGATATCTGTGTATGTGGCGTTGGTAAGCAAGACAGTCCAACGCAAACGACACGTTACCTCATTATTTGCCCAACAATTCAAACCATCCGCAAATGGGGGTGTTTCATATTACAACATATTTGTCTCGTGTTTATATTTGATATATAATCTTTGCATGTTCATATTTCGTCTTATGTATGCCCTAAACCATGCTCCGAGGACTATTCTATTGAATTTCTGTTATTTTATTAAGTTCGGGGAACAAACAACTGATTGGTTGTCGTGCAAGTTAAGAGAATCGTAAATACTTCTTTTTGTTTAACGCCCAGCTAAATGGTGGAGGTCTGTACATAATCGCGTCTGGACCACACAACTGAGTAACTGGCATCGTAAGCATCGACATTTGCAACCAGGACCTTGAGCTTGTCGAAGCTCTCTTAGAGCTAAGATAATCGTAAGTTAATGTTAATGTATGGCACTCACGACCATCTTGACACTAGGAGAGCTCGAAAATCTAGGTCCAAGATACAATGACATTCATCAGCCAAGACAGCGAGCCTTACCATCCGATCCCGTTAGTCGCTTCTTACGATACGTGTCGGGTATGGAAGACGGGGCTCTGTGGGGAAATTGATGTATGTCTCGGACGTTTACCGGCTGATAAACCTAGAAACATAATTATTTTAGATTGGATTCAAACGTTTCTGGTCGCAACTCTGCACAGAAACCTTTGCCCACGCGTGCTACCTAGTCTGTAACATACATTGGGTATATATGCAAAATATTTCAAAAATGATATTTTAACAATATATATCGCAGAGTCAAATATTGAGTACAGGAGCAATCTAACGTGCCTTTCCCCTGACATGACGAATCCAGCAATATTCTTTTCAATCGTCGGAATATGTTCTTTCCCATAAGGTTATGAGAAAAAGAACGATGCTTTGTCATAAGGGTCGACTGACCGATAAATCACAATGGCGTATAATTCATTTTCCACAAAAAGAAACTATCCGATACATTATACTACATCATGGATAGTTGATAGAGTGTGGAATGAGGTGAAGGCTGCCGTGATGAACCGCTTGAACCAGATACACCCAAATGCTTTATATCCAATTCACCAGCAACTGATACTGCCGTGGACGAGGCGGTTAGTTGTACGTGTGTTGAAAACTCTATTATCATTTGTGTTTCCCACAAAGACCTTTGTTGTTTAGACTAAGACGAATCAGTGATTCCATCGCATGTACGAAGTGGCCAGACAAGAACATCCAGTTGTTTTAACCATCAGTGATGGCGAGAGGAAAAAAATAACTTCTCTGTTCTTATCAGCTCGGCGTGGCGACTACGACAACGGTTTGAAGGAGACCTTAACATGGGCGCCAGAATACCTCAATCACAAGAGAGGTTTCTTTCTTGCTGGAGGGGCTGCTAGACACTTGACTTTCCACTCTCTCTCGACAAATATCAAGACCTGGTAAAACGCAAGGGTTGTGTTAGAAGCCATGCCTGTTGTATCCGGCAGCTAAGAAACAGCAAATACTGATGTTAGGACCTCGGGAAGCGAGTCGTGGATAGAATCTATTAGGAAGTCTCAAGTGGTTCCCAGGCGAGTATGAACGCCCCCAGCAGGGAGATAACAAGCGGAGATGGGGGCCCCGAGAAGTCCCGAGATCACCTGGTTGGGCATGCGGAGAGCAATCGCGTAACTATATGTGGCACTATGCGGGGCCCGTGTGGTGCAGGTCGGGGAGACGTGACGTGTATAATCATTAACAAAGTTTAACCCCTCTCGTTAAAACTTGTTACAATGAGTTATCGCGTGTGTCAGGTATTTAACGCTACAGGTGTTTTCTGTTGAGAGGGATTGAGTGTGTCGAGTGGGAAGAACAGATAAATAAGGATCAATAATGAAGAAATAGAGATGACTCGATGGAAATCCCAGGACACTCATCGCCACTTGATTTTAGCTGGAATTTTCTATGATTCTGTCACTGATCAGGAGTCTAACCTGCAGTTGACATAAGTCCAGTCACCTCACGCCCTGGCACCATGTGGGAGGAAGGAAAGTCCCTTTGCCATTATTTAACCGAGAAGCTTGATAAGGTCGAAAAGGGGATTGGAACCATCAACCATTTGATCAGAGCAAACAAGGGACATAACTCCGTAAAGCGAGGTGTAGAAGCTCAGGCCCGTTTCAAAAAGCTACAATGGCGCTGTGTCCGTCGTAACTCCTATACTGTAACATAGACTTACGACAGTCGTAGGGCTACGACAGCTTTGTGAAACGGGGCCCTGCCTCTACATTATCAGCTACATCCTTCGCTTGTAGGTGTGTGTCTTTAACATGTCGGCATGTCCCTCTGACGTCATTGGTCATTCACTAACCGTCCTTGCATTCTAGAGATGTTTAGTGGGTCGCCTCGATTATGTTAGTAATGTTATTTCTGGTAGGAAAGGAATCAGAACTATCTGGTTTCAACTCGACGAAAGTCGACGTACAGTTGGCAAAGTTCATTTAAAATTCGTGGTATCCTTTGCAAAAGAGTCAACGCGTCGCTACAAAATGATGTAGAGTTTCTCTCGAAATGTTAACTCGCGGAACGTAACACAATTTAGACCCCTATGCAGTAAGAAGAAAGGTAAAGGCGGAACACAATTTTGCTTACAGCTGTTTCAGGACTATGTGATGATAAGCTGCAAATAGCTTTCCTGAGAATATTTAACCGTAACATCGCTCAATGAAACCGTATAACCAGAATGGTCTCCTGGAAACTCACTGACAAATGAATTCATTCACATGTACATGTTTGAACAGAAAACAGTGATGCCTGCATACCTATCCACGAGTAGTCTTCATTCCAGTAATGAATATTGATTCATCGCTGACACAGTATGAAGAAAATACAAAACAGAATTATTCGTATCCATGCTTTATTTGAATTTTACTTTAACTCCTGATTTCAATTATATTAGACCCGGTAAAACGTTTTAAGCAAATAATTTCGAAACGAAATTGTTCTATTCGGTTTATCATCAATATCCTTTATCTGCAGCTCCAAAGTGTTTCATCATATAGGATTAGACCGATACTATCTATTATCTGCCGACAAAAACCTACAACTGTTTGATTCATGCAATGTTTGACCAAGGTGACCCATGTATGATTCAGACATTAGTTAAACTTGCGTTGACAATGACCGACAGGCTCTGCCTAAACGTGTTTACAGTTTGAGAGTTTTATCAGCCTCTTCTAACCATTCCACAGACACATGCAGTACTCTAAACCTACGTCAATCGTCTTATTCTTTGAGAACCAAGTGTTGACGATTCAGGAATCAAAATCATTTGACAGGCTTGTGTCATTCTGAATTATTTAAGGTAAGGAGGTTTCGTCAACGAAATGCATTAGAGTCGGATATTCCTGGCTGTAAGAACAAATATTTACTCAGAGAAAATACTGTCTGTCAGTTTTTAGGACGAATGGTCCACATAATTGTCCGATTCTCGAGAGACCTAATTCAGAGTTTGTTGTTGAAGTGTTTGAATAAATCACAATGAAGCTTACGTGCAGATGAATGTGTGGCATCAGAATGCTAGCTTTAAGTTTGTTTCAGGCTGGTCGATATAACTGTGGAAAATGATTGGAAATTCAAACAATTGTAAAAGGAATACGACCGAAGATTGGCAATATTCAGCTGAATTTGAGCCAGTTAACGTCAACGGAGATTGGTCTAAATCAATTTGAAACGTACTTTTAGTAAATTATTTATTAAGCTTTTGTCCAGAGCCGATGTAAATTTAAATACACTTGATACAAGAAATTTTATGGTAATATTGATAGGTTGGTAGCGTTGCACATAAAACACTTTGGATCCTGAAAATGGCATTTTAATTTTGAAGGTGGAACTTAGAATACCATTTACAATAAACAGATTTCTTTGAATGGAATAACATGTAATTCTAAATATTTCAGATAATGTGTGTCTAAACTACAGAATTATTCAAATATTTTACTATACATGTACCATTTCATATAGAAAGCTTAATGATGTTGAGATTTTTAGAAGGAAAAAATAATATTGACCGAATGAGCTTTGGTATCGAGGATTTGAACAGAACTTGGGTCTAATAAGGGTGCATCGAGTAGATGTCGGATGAAAAGAAAGACGTGATTTATGTTGGATGCATTCTGTTTCGATACGTTTATAAATTGATGGAATTCCGGCATGGAGCTGTCAAAGCAAGCCAACTTCCGGTTTCGAAAACATGACCAGCAGACATGGCCAAGCACAGCTACTATCTATATCTTTATGCTTAGTATTATTATACATGCTCAGATGATCAAATGTAATGTGTAAGCCTGTGAGTCAGACTCTATATGTCCTACGACGAATTTGTGTTTCATAAATTGTTCCATTATGTTTGTCGCTGTGCTGTCATCTATGACTATTGCTTACTCAGCAGTGTTCCAGCTCTAGGGCTGCGATCTGTAAATAATCGAGCCTGGACCACACAATCCACTGACTGACATCAACAGCATCGATCTTCGTATTTGGGATATGATGATATGTGTCAATCAAATCAGCGAGCCGGACTACTGGATCCTGTTAGTCAGCACTTGCGACGAGCACGGGTTGCAATAGACCATTTCTAACCCGGAACTTCACTGGTCGGTTTTCTGTGTGAACAACGTACGCATACATTCCGTGGCTTTCACACCAGAGGATTGAGTTCGAATAACCGATCGAGCTCCTTTGACGTACCTGCACTACACAGCATATTGTACAGCAAACTAAATGAAAGATTTCGCAATACAGTCAACATCTCGTTCTAAACAGCATTTATGCCCTTCAGCATACCACATTCGATGTTTAACGTATCGGTTGATCAGCCTCTTGACTACCTGATGCAGTCAAATTTATTAAAACCCGTTCTTGTGTCCAAGTCGTGATCTTGCTGGAACATTGCAATGTCTGAGGCGACGTAAACACCTACTCACTTCCCTATCATTTCCCAATCACGCCGACGGATGCTCAAGCACTGGTTTGTCTGGTCAAGATTGTATGCATAATCGATCGTGATCATAATATAACAGGTATATCGGCGAATAAAGCGTTTATCGACATTTACTCATTCACCCGCTCAAGTCAAACAAAAATTCAATAACAACTTAAACATCTGTAATTTTAATTTAGTAAATCGTTTGATGTATTGCCATTTAATACGTGAACTGGAATTACCGTTTCATTGTATGCCCCAGTATGTAGATAAAATGTTCAATTTTTAAATGATTACCATGCTCCCGTTCGTTTGATCCATGCGGTTCTATCTAAAAACATGTCATAATGGGTTTTTTTCAAATAGGTCTTTACTCCCGTTCGTTTGATCCATGCGGTTCTATCTAAAAACGTGTCATATAGGTCTTTAACGAGAAATGTAAAACTTACAAAGAAAGATAAGAATGAGCTATGGTGTTATGAAGTGAGGGGTATGTTGATAAAACACACACATTGTATCGCAGACGTTGATATATATTTGATTAACGTCCCCTACTCTACAGCAGTCACTCATACAAAAAGTTCCACTGTAACCGGAACAGACATTTGGCAACGCCTAAGCAACATGGTCATCAAAGGCTTCTTTTATGCATAATCATCCCTCAGCCTTTAAGAGGACCATAACCTTTAACAACTAGGGAACAAAAAGTGATACTAAACTCTCCACATTAACGTCTTGGCTTTTTATTGCCAACGTCCCGTCGCCGTAACAGTGAGTCGAAATCTCTCATTAGTTACCAACCAGAGTATTAAGTTAAATTACTTCTCGCGTGTTTAAACAACCACTCATAACTTACACACGTGGAAAGGGTAACGAGAGAATGATTTCAAGTCTTTGGAGTTAGCACTCATGATGTACCAAAGAAAGAAATATTTTTCATGCTACGTTAAGAATGGACGAAGTTACCTCTATCAACTCTGCTTCTATTGTCGATAATGTTTGAAAAGGAATCTCAGAATTTTTGTCAGTGCAGTTACTAACCGTGATAGAAGAACGTTGGTTATGTCAGTTATAAGAGAATATAGTCTTTCCTGTGCAAAATCATAGAGCATCACGAAAACATAAAAACACCTTCCAACACTGATGCTTCGCCCCTTTAAGCAACATTCCCGACTTTCTTCCATTACACGGTTTTGAAATTCAAACCCGGATGTTAAATCTAACTTGCCAATGCCTAGCCATTATACTAACCCCT
Organism: Haliotis laevigata; assembly: GCA_008038995.1. Lineage (NCBI taxonomy): Eukaryota > Metazoa > Mollusca > Gastropoda > Lepetellida > Haliotidae > Haliotis > Haliotis laevigata. Next base: position 290,430 of record VKKT01000059.1, read on the forward strand.
GGAAAAAGATATACTTTCTCCTTTTTGTATCACTGCCGAAAATGACGTCGGGAAGTGATATGCAACATCGACCAAATTTCACGAAGAGGTGAGCTGTCCAATAGGGCTTTATGAAACTTCGAGTTTAATTGAACAACTGTTTCCTCCCCAAAAAGATCGTGGATGGTCATGAATGAACGACAGAATCAATCTTCCTCTGCTCAAGAGTAGGCTTTACATAAAAGAATTTGTTCCTCGAGAAATGTATATCACTCTGTCTGGCTATGCGTCTGAATTCTTGCCATTTTGAAGTCTCCCCGTTAATGAGCGGCATCTCTTTAAAGAGCCATGAATGGGACGTCTAATGCGCGATCACGGTCGCACGGTCTTAAGCATTTGTATTGAAATACAACACATCCTGCTTTGTCCATAGTTCGTCGCCCAGCCAGCAGTCTTTGTCACGTAAATTACGAAACATGTCATTACCTACTTTACCAAATGGTAAATCTATAAATATGTCTGTGTTTTTGTTGGACAAAGATAGCTTCCATTAAGGAAAACTCTTGTTACAATATCAAGCGTGAATTTCATCACCCCCTCTCCTGCTTTTCAACATTGTAAATGTATTCCGATTGTTGACGATAGTGCCGAGGGATGATCCGATCAATTATACAGTGATTTCATCATCTCCACGGACCTTGAATATGTCCTTTTAAGAAACGAAATTGTGGTATTTTAAGATATAGACCTAAAGAAGCCATTAAATATTTTTCCTAAATGGAAGGTCGTTTCATTACTCGACCCCTTTTATATCACTTTTATAACGAGATCAGCGGAGAAGCTGGTGAGGCTTACATCTTCATTCCATCAGAAGGATACACATCCGCATCGTCACGAAACCAGGACACGGTGATATGACCGGAATTAATGATGAACGTAGACGTATCGATACGGCAAGTAGGATCGAGTTTCCCTATACCTTGTTAGGCACAAGAGAATGGTGGAGTATGATCTGGATGATGAACCTAGAATCAGAAGAGCGTCCTCATTTCAATGACAATTCTCTTCAACGGCATTCCCAGAAGGACCATGGACAATCTTGAGAATCATTTTGGGAGAGTCTCACACATATGACACATTTGGAAAGGGCAATCATGAAACACTCCCCAATAACGCCCACATTCACCCACTCAAAATGGTTATGGATTACCTTTCACCGGTTTCGATTCACTTAAATACAATTTGGTATTGGATAGCAGGAATCTATTTTACCTAGGAATCCCCTCGAGGATATCCCATATTGTCCCGTTCTATAACAATTTGCAGTTTCCATTTGATCAGCAGGGGATGCTGTAACGCTCGACGATAACTGATATGAATGATATATAAGCCTGGCCTCATGTTACGGGGTACAACAAACATGGCCACATGTTTATATACAAAATCGTGATCTGTACAAATGTGTTTTCTAATGTTTCAAATCCCAGTGTAACTGAGTGAGTGAATTAGAATTTACCATCGCATCGGCATTATTTCAGCCATATAGCGACAAAACCAGGTTGACACATATACTCCTCACAAAATATTAAGCAACAACTATTTTCAGTGTAGTGTCTTTATCAATCTCGATAGCGGTTTTTGTCGACGTATTACTGAAAGGTAAATATTCAAAGAATACATAACGTTTAGTGACTGTCAAATTGATTTATCTGATAACATTGACAACATCACCTGAACACAACCACACTCAGAAACAACATGCAAAATGTGTGGCATGAATGTGTTCCACTCTTCACACATGCACCCTGATCGGTGTAAACCTACCTGTAATCATTTCTCTGGTACAACAAGCGGGTCCTAACTTCATTTGTGTGGATGGTAATGCCCGTCCATGGATGATAATGTCCGAAAAAGAGTCGTGAATGATGTTGTTTAGATCAACAACATCACACATATTGACTGGCTTGCAAGCTCAACTAATCTTAATCCCATTGAACATGCTTGGGGCATTATTGGAAGTCCTGTTTACGGTCTCCATTATCACTCCCAGACTCTGGATGACCTTGAGCAGACGTTACAGAGAGAATGGCAGAACATTCCACAACAGCAACTTTAAAGACTCATTGGGTCAATGCAAAGACCAGAAGAAGCTTGCATTTGTGCTCATGGTGGTCAAACGCGTTACTGAACACTGTTCCACTGACCCCCCAAAAAACTCTAACCTCAATGTTAACATTTTGCTGCATCAATGCGGCACATTTTGCACGACTGTTTCACGGGTACATGTTTTTGATGATTTGTAAGTCTATTATTGCTCAATACCGTTTCATTTCATTTTGTTAATCGTGTCTACATATGTTTCACCTTTCTATTGCAGCATTCTGTGATTTGCAATTTCAATTAATGATAATGTAATGAGACTAAATATTTGTGTTGCTTAACATTTTGTGAAGAGTATCTTTACAAATTCATTGTTAACACAAAAGGACACCCAAAACAAGTTTTGGGATACACACAATATCATTTACAATTTAGAATAGGGGCTGAAACAATCTTATTTACAATTAAGGAAATAGGTTACAACAGTACTGTTTACAATCTAAAACACAGTCGACAAGCTCAAATTTAAAAACAGCCAGTACTAGTGCATATATACATTTATAGCTTACGATACAGATCATTCATGTAATTAATTATGCGATAAAAACAGCTTGGTAAACAGATCTTTAAGGTTTACTGCTTAGTCCTTTGCAATTGCAAAAGATGATGATGATGATGATGATGATGATGATGGTGGTGACTTGTGCAAATATCCATTTCAATTTTGGCTATAGTTTTTACCAGGGTGGTTGATAGGAATACATAACTGTTTGTCGCCACCTAAATTAATTACTTTATATAGACAGCTAGGGGAAGAAAACATCTTCTAAGAAGGCAAATTAATTCCAGACAGAAGGACCCTATGGGACCAAACGTTTGAGGGAAGATGCTCCGTCTTAACGCCCGTAAGACCATTCTGGAACGTTTCACGTATATTTGCTTCCAATTTCAAATCGATTAACACAGTGACACAGAAGTTCAATTTTCCATTTTTTCCAAGACCAGATTGAATAATTGTTTCCCCGCTAGGCATCGCCTGTAACCAACATGAAATTATTTTTTGATAGAATAGAAGTGAACCACAAAATGCAATCACATGCACTGGGACTTTTGTGGTCCCCGTGGGCCCCCGCTATTCAGTCCACATTGGTAACTATGACTGAATGTCACGTATGTACTTCGATGTATGCTGTAGATAAAGTGTATGGGCCCACAGAACCATATCCACAGAAGCATCGGTGGGGTTGTTTGACAAGGGCGAGATCACGCATTTCGGTCTGGCAATTTGCTATCTCATCTCGCTTTGATGCTTGGTTAAATCCATGTCTACAAAGTTATGTGACAAGTTTATTTATTGACGTTAAACCTCGATATGCTCATAAGGCATATGACACAATAACGTCTGAGTAACGCGTAAGTAATATGTGCTGATACAGCATCGGCGGTGTTGGTTGAGATGCTTCTGTCTGGCCGGAGACACCGAGGATGGGCCCATCAAGGCAACATTACAGCCGAATAAAGTCTCTGTACCACGCACTTGCTGTAAGAACCAACTCGTGAGGATCGGATTGTGCTCGAGGGGATCGATTCACTAGTTCGATATGTCTACTATTTTTTATAGATCATCATGATATAACTGGGGTTGACTGACGTAAAACAACCTTCATTCACAGTGTAGACTGGGACGATAAATACCTGATCAGGGTATGATGACAAAAAAGCAATAAGGTGTCAACTGTGGGGCAGACTCTAGTGGTTTCGCGCGAATATTTTTTATTTTAAATTTCTAAAAATATTTATGCAACGTGATGACAATTTTGATAACAAACACGGGAAAGCAGTTCCCCCTATATGCATGTACAACGTATGCTGGAACAAACATGTTATATAACAACAACCACTACAAATATAATGAAAAGTAGGTATACACTTCATATTTGGAATAGACTCAAAACGAAAATTGGCTGAAAACAGTCGTAGAAACCCTTCAAGATTAACGTATGAAACTATGATACCTCTATCAAATATACCTCATCATCGAATGATCATTTCCTACTTGTTTCATTTCTTGCTTCTTTTAGATATAAGTGTAATTTTAGAGTTCAGTATTACGCCGCACTCAGCAATATTCCACCTATATCGCGGCGGTCTGTAAATAATCGAGTCTGGACCAGACAATGCAGTGTTCAACAGCATGAGCATCGATCCGCGCAATTGGGAATCGATGACATGTGTCAGCGAGCATGATAACCCAATCCCGTTAGTCGCCTCTAACGACAAGCATGGACTACTGAAGGTTCATTCTCACCCGAACCTCCAAGGGTGAATTGAAACAGTTAAACAATTTCACACATGTGACATCCAAAGTAACACTTAATTAATATCAATCGCAATTTTTGCAGGAATAGTGCATTTTAGTAGTTGTAATTAGGGAATACGACCAACAACAGTGTCTTTCATTGTTACGAGAAAGAACGCACTCAGAGTAACAATAGTAATGTTTGTGTTTTACAGTATCTGTAGCAGCCACGAAATATATATAAAACGGATTTGATACTTAACCTAATCACAAGTAATAACTGCCTCAGTAACCACATGTATAAAATCTCAGTTGCAATGGCTTCCAGGATATAAAAGTGAACGCCCTTGATGACGAGGGAAACCAGAATGCTCTAAGAGGTGGCTGAACTCTGTTTATTCAATCAGGTTTCTTTTTAAGGTTTGAGAATTTGAGACACTTAAAACTGTAATATGTGGCCCTTCAGCGTCGTGGGTTGATTCACGTCACAGCTCGGCTTGCCGTCCGCCTCTCAAATCATCAAAGTCAATCTCCATAGCCACCTCTGCGACACGCTAATGAGAAGCAATCAAAAAAGGGGAACACAACGGATATGTCTTGTGTTGCCTTTTGATTCTGTTTTTCTCTCTGTTTGGGCCATAACCTCGTCGTTAATTAATGAGAACTGCCGTATGACGACCGAGGGCGCAACCGGTCCTTAGAGAGTTGCAACATTGTACCCGCCAACCAATCAGCAGGCTTGATTTGTCTCTTGTCTACGATCAAAGATGACGCCCCTGATGATCTTTTCTGCCAGAAACGTTTGTCCCCCACGTGGCCAAGCGGACGTCGGAGGAAACACTCTGTGCAGATTTCTGTGCATGCCCCATTTTCTCTTGTCGAACTTCAAAGCACCAACCTTTAAGACAAATCTTTTGCCGGCAAGGATGTCGATAAAAGCAACACGGAAACGAAATAGCTGTAACATTTGAATACAGTCAAAAATACTACAACTCTTGGGGCAGTGATGATGGGTTTTTTTTGCTTGTGCCGAATTTGTTCAATCATAATCCGAAGGGTGCCATTTTGAACAGCGCAGGCAGAATCCCCTTGTTGACCTTTCGTCTGTATTATTTACTTCTTTATCTATAGGTTTCATCTGTCAGTGACAAGCGCATTTTACAAACCTGACATCTCTGCACCTAGAATGATAAAAACGGTTGTTGACAAATCAGAACTGCCGCGGTTATAATGTCTTGAGGGACATATGCATGACAATATGAGCTGATTGGACTTAGTAAGGGAGAACCTTAGGGAACGTTTAAAACATTCTTGTCAGAAATTTAAAGACATTATGGCATGTTACGCTTTTTCTCAAAAGAACCATAGGCTTCCAATGGTTTTCACTGGTATTTTTACTCTTAAATGTCCAACTTCTGAAGTTGAACCTATGTTGCACGGTACCCACATCGCCCACTGTAGGGTAACACATAGTGATACAACGATGGTTCGGGAAGCAATTTCATATTTCTGACGCCAACACTGTGATAACACCAACTGCTCATATCCCTCTTGGAGGGTTTCCACTACCCAAACCAGCCTCAAAGTCCCGATTTTCTGTGACAACGAATATTTCAACCATTATCACATAATGCTATGGCTACCGATCACTGTAAGTATCTGCCATTCCTCATACAAGTCATACCATCAACAGTCAACCATGCTTCCACACAGCTGTAGTTATTTGCAGTCCCTGCACAATCGCATGGCATCTATATTGTCTGAGCCCAAGTATAAACATGATCGACCGATGGGTATCGTTCGTAAGATTACGTGCTTTTTTCACGTCTCTCTGCTTTAATCATCTCAACTCGACACATTTTATCACTCTCTGTGCTAAAAGCATGGTTGAAATATCACGGGATGTCTGTGGAAATAACAGATATGGTTGTCGGCTCACTGACAGAATTCTATTTAGCCAATAAACTGTCGCTAGTAATTAGTTAATTGTGGTATCCTTTAGTCAGAGTCATAAGCTTCACGCACGCCTGTTCATAACCGGAGCTCTACTGCCTGTATGTGTGTGACTAATAGAGATAAAACTCCGTGCAGGGCCAACATATAAAGCTCCAATAACTGGTCACAATCGAATCAAGAAAATCAGCTCTTTGGTTAAATTGATTGATGTTATACTTATGGCTATAACGTTTTTACGTGTGTTCACAAGATAGAAGTGATAGCGGTTTCATAATTGGATAGAGATCCATATAAATTTCTTCTGGTTTCCTGTAGATAATAATGCGTAGTTAAACTAACAATGCATTTCTTAAACACAGTGCATTTGACGGTTCTAATACGAATAAGAAATATGGTAACATGAGTCATATGTTGCAAGTAAATGACCAACATTATGTCCATATGACATGAAAAACTGTTCCATACAAACCCAAATGATACCGTCCCTAATTTAAAATCCGCTTCGTGTAAATATATTACGAATTTGTCTCTGTACAAATTTTGGGGTGCTGAGGCAATCACGGTTTATAAAAAAACTTAAAATGCGCTGTAATTCAAATACATCTGGCAGTGAAATGTTTTGCTTTTTGTCCAATTCCTAAAAAACATCCCACAAAAGTTTCTGTTTTTCGCTTTCTTCACAAGAAATGAAACTTCCGTTCGATGACACCAAGTTAGTCATTCCCACAGTTAATTCTGCATCCGGGTCCTATTTTTGCAAAATTGCTGCACTAAAGAGAATTTTTTTGCAGTTATTTGAAAATAAATCCAAACAAAAGCCTGAGACTCACGATTTCCTTCTACAAACTCCATCGTGTTTATTCTGTCCAATAATGGAAGCTTTAATTTGAGCTCAAAGGAGGAAATGTTCATTTTCTATATTTAATTGGTTTCGGTTTTTTACCCCTCTTTTAACATTGTCGGTGAACTAATAGAAGAATGCAACATTAATTGAAAGCGAAATTGTCATGAGATTTTCGTGCGATTAAAACAGAATAAAATATTAGACAAAAAAGAATTTGTATGAAGAGTTTTAAAAAGGTGGGACATTTTTGTTCTTTGTCATCAAATAACTGAGTCCTTGATGTGTGATTCATTCCCTATCAACAATGACATTTAAAATCTTCAAACGCAAGACCGATTAGATACAAGGCACACACAGGAGAACATCAGTTGGACGAAATCCTGGATGATAGGACAAAGATACCAAGCGGAATTGAATAACGTGAATGATATTCTGGTCTGTCTACACTTGAAGGACTCTCAAGGGTTAACTTGGAGACAGGACACGCAATGACTGTCCTGGGAGGGGAACAGACCAAAGGAATCCATTACATCCGTCTATCTACGCAATCGACTGCCTGCCCTGGTAACAAGCGTTAAAGTGTAGAGGCAAAACACTCTTCCTGTTGAAGGTAGCAAAACACGCAATAGATTCGTTTGACCGAGAAACTTGAAACAGAGTTTGGACTGCGATCCTTTCGGACTTACTGCTCTTGCACGGTTACTGTGTTACTGTTGCTGGTGTAGATCCGTGAATTGATCTTCAGTAACCCGTGTTTGCCGTAAGAGGCGACTAACGGAATCAGGTGGTCAGGCTCGCTGACTTGGTTTTTCAAAATACAAAACGTTGAGTGTCGACTTTCCATGCTGCGACTGAACGCATCTTCGATGTTGGCATGCATGTTCAAGCGCCAACACCCTTCGAAACCATTCTCCTGGATAGTGAAACACCAAAGGCTGCAGTTTTGAGGCAAGAGTCAACATAGTGTACAGTCAGAGGTGTCACTGTTGATGGTCAACAACACTGTGTTATTGCTTTTGGTTTGCAGCTATCCATCATAGCACGAAACTACGGACGGTGCCGAACTTTAGAATATATATTAGTGCCAACAGAGACCATATACTAGTGTACCGGTAGAGGGAAGTTAGCAGCAGGGTGTCGATGTGTATCAGTTACATGCCAGGCCGTAGCGCTGATGGTTAGTGATAAACTGTTGGGGGGGGCCGTCCCTCTATTATATGGTCTCTGGTGCCAACAACTTAAAATGAGACTGACCAGTGATCCCAAAGAATTTTGACACCATTAGTGGAGTTGTCTCAGCCGTTTCCAGCCGATGCAGTAATTCGCTCAATGTAGTATGCCTACAGTCTCCAGAGTAGGAAACTGGCATTCAAACATGTTTCGTGCGATTGTCTAGGTGGCGTGCCCGAAGACCTTTCCTAGTTTCACCTCTGCAGTGAATATTAGATAATATTGAATGACGGCTTACTTGGTAAACGAACTAACGTGTGTCTTTTTCGGTAGGTAAGGGGTTAAATAGGTGAAAGGACGAGACGTACTCGGGAGAAAACTGCCTTTCTACGTCCACACTGCTGTGAATAAACTTCCGTTGTATGCGACAACCTCGGCGTTCTGGCATTATCGTGGTCGCTGCGGTAAATGTCGATCTGGGACTCGTGTTGTCAAGTATTAGACGAAGTATGTGCCTGTCTGTCTTTGTGCCTTCAGTGTCTTTGGTTACTCTTTTCTGTGACAGGAAAACAACCATGCACGCGATTTTGCTCCCACGTGAGGGTATTCTGCATGTTTGTTAAGTTTCACGCACATCACTGTGTCTGTTCCTGCATAACAGGAGGTGGGGATCTCAGTACGTTTACTTGCAGTATTTTTGTAACTGAAAAATCCTCATAGTTACGAGAGAGTGAGTGAGTGAGTTAATATTTAACCTCATATCGGCAATATCTCTGCCATATTGTGACGAAAACAATTTATACAATAAAAGGTGAAAACATTTTGAAGATTAAAACCTATCGAAGATGGACAGTAAAAATACTTGATACATATATACTAGTGGTGGTCCGATTAATTGAAATAATCGAAGATTGGTCGCAGTGACTAAACGACCAAGCAATCGATCATGTTTTCTCATAATCGAACACAAACAATTCTGGAACACTTGTTTTCATTAACAGTAATTTTCACTAGGTTAGTTTTGTCTGTTACATTTCATAAGCACTACAAGCTTGGCAGATCATGATATTATACTTTGTGGTGAGAGCCGGATTGATTGACGAGCTATGACCA
>VKKT01000059.1:299940-313783 GCA_008038995.1 Haliotis laevigata
TTACATTTCATAAGCACTACAAGCTCGTTCCAAGTCATGATTGAATTTATGTTAAAGACTCTCAGAAATTCATGTTCCTAACATACTAGTCATCCTTTAAAGATGTCAAATTTTGCCAAAAAACCCCCAAAGAACTACGTTTTTTTCCGTATTTTTTTGTGTATTATCAAATTTCAAAAAAGGCGCTAACCAATTATTTTCGATGATTGATCGGTTGTAATGAACCAATGATCAATTATTTTAACAAATTCCCAACACTAATATATACTATAAATATAAAACTAGCAAGCAAAGCTAAAACATTCCAATTAAAGAAGACAATACAGTATAAAACACGGACTATAGATCGCCAACAACTGAAAGTAGATCACCATACTAGGAACCATGGGGACTTACAATACTTTTGCTACCTGCACGGACCCTAGCTGGATTTATATCATCCCTTTAGCCGCTGGCGATTGTAGTCGACTTTACCCATAAGTTATAAGCACATAAATACTACGTTTAAAGAGTCTGGTAAGTTGAGATTGACTTTAAATGTTTCGGGACTTACGTACACTCTCATTGTTATGAGAGAACGCAAACATATAATACAGATGAAGCAACATCAGCTTTATCATATCGGCCTCCACACTGTTATCTGGAGCTGTGTAACCAGTGTACGGTTGATAGTTATGTAGCAGGGCATCTCTCAGATGACACACTACCTTGAGCGCTTGATGAAGGGGTTAACCCGTTTGGTCATATGGACAAGGCCTCCGTCAGGTGGTACGTGGTTCGAATCCCAGCACGGGCCTCTACAGATGCAGCACGACACCATTCTGCTGGGATACGACGGTACACTGAAACCAGAAGATTGGCCTTCCTATGTCGCCACCCAAGAATAACTTGTTGATGAATACCTTGGCAGATCATGATATTATACTTTGTGGTGAGAGCCGGATTGATTGACGAGCTATGACCAGGCAGGTTTTGTGTCATCATATGCTGGTTGTTCATACTATCGGCTAGTGTGATGTTTTCAGGAACGTAATTGCCATAGAGAAGTGGGCTTGGAAATGTTTCCCTATGAGATAGGACAGGTTTACCCTTTGCTCGTACACCTGGAATGATAACTGATTTTATTTATTTGTGATCCATTAATTTAAATTAGATTTTCTCCGCTATTTTGTCGTTTACTTCGAATCCGTTTCGCCGGATAAACGAGACTGGTAGTTCCCTGGCGTTGACATTATGTATCTGTGTGGGTATATACGGTATCTGTAGAATAAAACTGGCATACTGTCGGTTAGGGCGTAGAATGCCAGGCACACACTTGTAAGCGAGTGAGTTGGGTTTAGCGCCGCTGATTCCAGTTATATCACAACGGAACAGGAACAGCATTCCAGTTGTATCACAACGTTACACACACGAGAGAGAGGCATTGTTCAAAAGTTGGTAATTAATGACATGAATCCTTAACACCCTTACACATAGAAGACTGACACAGGTAGCGCTGATGGTCTGAGGCGCTACAATTTGCCGGGGTATACTCTTAGCGGTCGTATTATTTGATTCATTGGAATCGCAGATTCCTTCCGATTATGACCTGTGGTAAAACAGCGCCGTATCCTGCTACTTGGTTCTGAATTGTCAGTAAAATAAGCCATTCGTAACAGTGTGGCCTAAAGTAGGCTACATATAAGACAACATGGAGTCCTTTGCTGTTTTACAAGTTACTGAAAAGCATGGTTCATCGGGTTCAGAAAAACAACTGAGCTCTGAGATTCGGTACACACATATTCCTCGGATTAATTCTCTACTGTTCAGTAATTACCAAAGTCATAAAACATTCTATAATGGCTTGAGACGGCCCCGTGATGTGTTCAATGGATGAAATATTCAGCAGCTATGTTCGCAATGTCAGCGTAGATTGCTGCCGTTCAGTCACTAGACGGTGGGAAAATTGCACCCAGTTTGATTACAAGGAGCGGTCACCTTAATGAAGCTCTATATCCGGGTAACCACCCTTTACATCACACACCATCGTGCAACAGGTCGCATCGGGTCAGTCACACCGTTCCTATCGGAACCCGGAGTATCTGCCAAAACACAATTCCAACTTCGGCCAGCAAGTCCCAAACAAATACATTTACTTATTTGAATCACGTGATACAAATCCATGCAATATTCATCTATATGTGAAGAAGTCACGTGAAGAAGTGTTTCTTATTCATTAAACAAGACTGATATGTTTTCCTTAGCAGACGCAAGTCAATGAAATATAGGCTTGTCATCGAGGAGACTTCATGAAGCTTACAGATCGTCAGATTGACATGAACACGTCTAGACTAAGGAATATTGCTTTAAGTCAGGGGTGTTTTGTTAATACGTACACACGGTTAGTCTGATTACCTTTTGTCATACAACAGTTGCTAGAAAGAAGGCGGAGTGGAGATGGTTAATGAGTACACGTCTGGCTCTCCTTAATGATCCGAGTATACGGGACATTGTACTATCTGTCACTGGTTTGTATTCGCGAAACCGTTAATCAGAAACCTATATTTGTAAAGGGAGACTGGAGCCAGCGGAAATATATTACTATTTCATTTTGTAAATTTATTACAAATTTGTTCTTGACGAAAGTGTCCAAGAAACGTATAATTGAATCAAAATTGTACTTCATTCTATTCCATCGATATAGGTTTATCATTAGGCCTTATTGAACCTGTGCGGAGCCTGTAATAAAATAACACCCATTAAAGTGAGTGAGTTAAATTTTACGCCGCACTCAGCAATATTTCAGCTATATGGCGGAATACCCATTAAAATTGTTATGTATTTCGGAGGAGTTATGGCCACAGTCTTGAGTGAATCTCTAACGATTTACATCACACTTTGACGATACCGATGAATTTTGCGCCACGGTTTGCAAAGCCGTCAAAACGCTGTAATTTGTTCTGCAGAGTTGCGTCCCTTGTGCACGCCAGGATCCTTCCTATACGTGGGTTCGAATCTCGGTTCTCAGGTTCTCAGGTTTGTCAGCATCATATCCGTGCTGGTTGGTATCACTAAAGTGGTAACCGTCTAAGTCCTCACACATCAAGCTGACACCGGAACACTGTTCAAAACGGCGTTGGTTGGTGGGGTAGCCTAGTGGTTAAAGCGTTCGCTAAAAGCGGCGTAAAACTAAACTCACTCACTCACTCAAAGCGGCGTTAAACCCAACTCAAATTTCTATTTCAGTGTCTAAGGGATCGAATAAGATTAAAAGTGACTTGGATGCCTCCTTACAAAAGCTACATAAATATTTATGTCTGCGACAGTTAGCGTCAGAGGATCAAATAAGTCGTACTTAACGTCCACGAAGGACAACGTTTTGACATTTCTTGATATCCACTATCTCAAATTGGAAACTCCATTCCGACCTTTTCACCTCTAGAAGTAGCGTCCTTATCACAGTGAGTATAACTTTATAAACTGCTAATTAGGGAAAAGAGAATGTTGTGTAGGAGGGCCAGTATGTATCGATTCCCGTGATACGCTTCGCCGTGGTGTCAAGAATAATAAATGTCTTTTCCATGCGTTGTTTCACACCGTCGACAGACAACCGCTCGGCAACATACGCTACTATCACTAGTTGTATGGGTAACAGTATGCGACATTTAGCAACTGTCCAGAGTCAAAGGATGTTCCATTGTGGCAAATGAATTATATAGGGCGGAAGCAATTACGTTATTGCGCCGTACTGGCAGCCTGCAACAAATCACGACTGTTGGCTGAAATTATGAGCCAAGCCGGAGCCGGTCGAAGGTATTTCTGAGATAGGCTGGCACTATTTCAAACTGGCTTGAACACTAGCCTGAAAGTAGGGGATACACATGTATACACTCTAATGAATGGGATGAAAAACTATGAGTTCATTGTTGCCGACTCAAGCGATACTAATTGGGAGGAATCCGGATATCACATTTTCTCGCATAATATGCTCCAAGGTTAGATTGGTCATGGTTCCAATTTGCATTATATGATACCACGTCAGCGCTAGGTGAAATTAGTAAATTAGTGGTGAGGGAATTCTTACCACATGTGTGTTTCTTTCTCTATCTTTATCGACTTGTGGGTACGGAACAATATTTTTAGTTTAATTTTACGTCACTTTTAGCAATATTCCAGGAATAATCACGGCGGAGGACACCAGAAATGGGCTCCACACATTGTGTCATGTGCGGAATCGAACCCGGGTCTTCCACGTGACGAGCGAACGCTTTTACCACCAGGCTACCCCACCGCCCCACGGAAAATCATAAATGTCTATGGCCACTATTCTCGAAAGGATACTAGCCCTAGGATATCCTAACTTTGATCCTGGGGTCTAGGATAGGTGTCCTACCATATTCTCGAAAAGTATTGATAGCGCTAGGATATCCTAACTTAGGGCAAATACTAGGATAGGTTTTGAGTTGTCCTAAGTTAATCTTAGTGGAAATCAACATGGTGTGGTACTTGTTTGTTCACCAATTTTGACGTTGTTAAACAAATAACTCGCCTAAATTACATTTGAATTTACAACAGCTGTGATGAGTTAGAAGAGATTCTTTAGTTTAATAATATCAATTTATCGGTAATGAATAGACACACTTGTTGCAATACACATATTCTCTAGATCTAAGAAAGATATTTTTCAATTCTTACCCATTCTATCCCTTTTTTCACAACATTGCTCTTTTCTGTCGCTGCTGTGAAATGTCAATGCCAAGGCCAACTTGATAAGGGAAGTAACTCCTGTTTATTAATAGGTGATTTTTCACTTTGTGAGATGACGCATAATGGGAGTTGCATGTCACTTGATTTTCATAACAAGCAAATAAAATGAAAATATCTTTTGCATATATCTTATTGCTGTTTTGGCTGACTTTCAAACTCTGAAGAAAATTGTCATCACCTTGTTGAATTTTCAAAAACTTCATTAACTATTATTAAGGGATGAAAATATTGAATATAACCATATTATTATTGGAAGTATGGTTATATGATCAAATAGATATTGAAAAATATCATTATATATTTTAAATCTATTCGAGTAAGAGTTCACTCTAGTTTTCTGGATACAAGATATGAATTTTAATTATAACTATAATTAATTCTAATTTCTTCTAGGTCTTCTAAGTCCATCCGCAGTTGAATTTCACCGCTTTCAAGCTCTTTACTTTGATTTCTAGTCTTTCCATATATCTTGTAAACGGGATTGTAGGTGCCCTTATATATGTGTTTTTCATGCAATGAATCATGGGTGATATATAAGGGAATCCCCAAGTTAATGAAGTTTTTTTCTGTCTCACCTACTGAAGAGTTCGCTATCCTAGCTAGGATCGGTAGCTCAAGTTAGGACAGGGATATGATCGTTTCGAGAATGAGTCTTATCCTAATGGTAGGATGTCCTAACTCCTGTCCTAACTACAGTAGTTGGGATCTGTCTTAACAGGGACACTTTCGAGAATAGGCACCCTGGCTCTGAAATATTAAAACTAAGAAACTTTCAAGTGTATAAAAAGAATTTGAGTGTATGGTTGGTTATATATTTCAGAAACAGATTGGGTCTGATGCATGTTTGACGACTGACGCATGTCTGGTAATTAATACTGAATAGATTTAGCAGGCAGATTCCTCTTAGCTTCTAGTATG
Organism: Haliotis laevigata; assembly: GCA_008038995.1. NCBI lineage: Eukaryota > Metazoa > Mollusca > Gastropoda > Lepetellida > Haliotidae > Haliotis > Haliotis laevigata. The sequence goes on from VKKT01000059.1 coordinate 305,605, forward strand.
TCTTCAGGCTCGCAGACAGATGTCGGATACCATTATGGCTACAATTTTTTTTTTCTACTTTGGAACCAAATTCAAAATAAGAAAATGTTGACCATAGGTAAACCGCTGTTCTGTTATTTGTGTTAAATCTGGCAGCAACGATCCTATAATATTAACAGGGCAATGCGTCGAGGTTTAGTTTTACAGTCTATACCTAACAAAAGAATGAACACCATTCATCCACATCCTCGTCTCAGCCCTAGCAGCCTTTAGCCATACCTTGTGTATACTCGATGGTGCCCTTTAGAGTTATTTCTACTTAACGTTAGGCAACATCTGTTTCAGTGACTATGTATTAGTTAAGCTACAAATACATATTTTAATTTCATTGTTTTTAGTTGTGTAAATTGCGATACATTTGTCTGTCAGTAAGTCATGACATTTTCATATCTCAGAAGGCTACAAGGTGAATGAGCTTGATATGATATGTTAGTTAGTTAGTTTGTTTGTTGTTTAACGCCGCAGTCACCTATATGATGACGATATGTATATAATCGGGTCTGCACCCGACAATCCAGTGATCAACAGCATGAGCATCGCTCTACGCAATTCTGATATGATGACATGCGTAAGCCAGGCCAATGATTCTGACCACCCGATCCCGTTAGTCGCCTTTTACGACAAGCATGTGTTGCTGAAGACCAATCCTAACCCGGATTTCATGGGTTTGTTGTGCTTGTTATGTGAATTGATTGGTCATAATTTGGTTCGGGTGGACTGGCGATTTGGTTATTTTTGTGTCATCGTACTGAATTCTTCATCATTCTAGAAACCACTGTTTTGAATTCCCCGCTTGTATTATTTACAGCTCATCGGCCAGAATATTTAATCTGCAGCACAAAAGAGAGTATACACCGATTGTTGATGGTGGCTACAAGCAAACACCAGAACGGGGTTAATCAATGGTATTTTGAATCATATTTAAACTTAACGTTTGCAGTGTTTCGGTTATTGTCTTCAGTCTTCTCTAGCCCCTTGGTAAACTGCAATTTTGTGGTCAAATCCAATTTTCAAGCGCACGCATTGTGTTTCCAGCATGATATATTGCTTGATGAGGATAAAAAAACTTCACTCACTTTACATTTTTCTGACATGTTCTAACCATCGCATTACACGTAGGGGACTGCACTCTCTAATGACGCTGTTATAAACTCGTAATTCAGTTGGGACGGAATGCGTCTTTCCCTCCTCTCGTTAGTGATTCTCTAAAGAATTTCCTTTGAAAATATGTCCTTACTGTTCTCATTCTTTTGATTACATGTTCGAGAAATGTATTCTAATGTCGTAAAATGTCGTGATGGCGTCCCCGTTAACATCATCCGTCGAGGCAATTTGTAAAACGGGCATCAAGGATCAGTGATGAAATGTCATGAAACCTCTCTACCCTGGCGAGACCACTGTACAACAGTATTAGGACAGTGGCATTTGAATGACATAATAACATCTGTTCCTGACAAGGAATTGTGTTCGTAAAGTACACATCTGACACGCTGAGATGATCAGTAAAGGCTCCTACTGATATATATACACCTCCATGGTTCTAACGACTGATGATTTCCATTACGAAGACAATTTCAGTGACGCCTAGTCGATATTGAAGGACCTGTTTGTGTGCAAATGACTAAGTTAGAGTGTCAGATCTAAACAAAGAGCAATAACTAAGACGACCTACAGAAGTTGTTAAATGTGTCAGAAACTGGTGATGATGTCTGACCAAGCGATTTCACTGATTAGCGGTCGAAACGAAAAATGTACAGGTGCCAAACTTCGTTTTCTGCCAAATCAGCAATAAGTGAGTAGATTTTCCTCCCTTTCCATTAATCTAGCCTTAACGGGAGTCTGTTCAGACGGCAGAGCGTCCTGCGGTAAAGCGCGCAATCTTTGTTAAAGCAGACGATAGTCCGCCAGTAATCCAATGAGCACTATGTCAATCCGAGAGTTGGTCTTGGCTATCTTTTTAAAGCTCGTGACCATTAGACGCTGTCGATGGCATTTAGATTTAAGGCATCTGGAAGATACAGCACTCGAAATAAACACATTGAATACAGGATCTACATCCTTAGAAATATCTCTCGTACGCCTGGCTGGAAGACCCGATCGATCCCGCTTAATAGCCGAAAATTAACCACTCGATAGAGAATAGATATGAATCGCCTTGCGCTGTGGCGCTTCTCTTTGAGTCCAACAACAACTCGTGCAGGGAAGAGAGGCAACATTCAAAGATCCTTGTCACTGACCCGAGAAGAGAAACGGCAAATGAAATCGAGAACGCTAGAGTGATTACCCTGAGGTAATCTTATAAATTGCTAAGCGTTATGAATGATAGGGGCTTCTGGTTGTAATCATGCGCCTTACAACGAGCTATAGAAAACTGGGAAGAGGACAGTGTAGCAGACGAGATACCCTGCAAGACTGACCTAGAGTGACCTCCCTTTGTAGGTGACGTTGTTAGCAGTTAATGGCCGCTCGTTGTTTACTCAACGCTGTAAAGTGTTGGCTTAAAGAATGTCGGCCAGCTAAGAAAATCGCTGATTGATTTTTGGGTAAGGAAAGGACTGACATCGAGATTGAAAATTTTCTTTTGGAACTTTGAAATTGTACACGCACTCAATGCTGACGACGCTTATTGGCTTCACATGTCCACAGTTCAATGATGATGGGTCCTCGCAATGATCTAGAGGTTCGACCAGCGTCATTCCTTAATCGCTGTATCGACTTCGAAACCAAATTTTCTCGTTTCAGCGGGTTTAATAATCTCGCTCTCAATCACGTATTTGGCAATGGAGAAATTGTCTGCTCTTTTAAAATGTAATTAGAAGCATAAAAACAGTTAGCTGCTGTGTTGAAATGCGTATGAAGACTGAAGAGACCTTTAGTGTCATCACTTCGGACACATCGATTGAAGCGTAATTCAATCTTCATCGTTTAGCAAATCCCCAGAAAATAAGCTCGCATGAACGACGTCGTGCAATATCTGTCAAAGTGTGTTAGTAGGTATGACATCCATCAAAGTGTGATACCATAAACGATTCATAATTGGACGTTAAGGGGGACTACATTAGGGTCAGCTGGTTTGATTCATGTCCCCCAAATGGGTTTTGTATTTGCTAGCATGGATTTTATAATGTTCATCAATCCTGTACTTCATGAGTACTCTTGTTGCACAGACATAAGGTCGCTTTTACAACGCACAGATGACATTGTCTCGACCAATGAACAATGGACCATGAAACACATTACCTCTTTAAGTACAATGACTGACTCAATATTGTCTTCCTCCGTCGCTGAATTCAAACGAGAAGACAACACCGTCAAAGACACCCTGGCCTACCAAATCTGCAAAGGCTATACGTAAAGTGAATGACATGTTGTTTTCTGATGTGAATATTAATGGATGAGAATTACGAGAGACACTTGGCATAGATACGTGAATGATCCCTTTCCTATATCATCTGGAATACAGTGTTCAACACAGAGACCGAATTACCATCAACCCAGGACTTCAGTAACTTGAGCCATCTACATAACAATCTGGTGTTGCGGTCAGTGGGAGATCCAGTAATCCTGTGGGTGTATGATGTACAACCTCAAATTTCCATCGTCCGGAGAGGTTCATTAAGAACCTGACTTCCCTTGAAATCAATGGTGTCCTTTGAATGTGATTCAAATATAAATGGACAAAATAAAGGACACCATTCCGAGCTATGATTGCAACCACGACAGGCAATAAACCAGGACCAAGTATGTCATGTATGTAGGCTGGTTCATGAATGAAGGGCAACACGAAACAGACATCTATATCATGGTCTTATCAGGAATATATACTGGAACTGACACATTACCTACTATGCCTCGTACTATCGATGAGAAATGCACTAAATGGTTTCAATGATCAAAGATAATAACAACAGGAGTGTACGGCTACAGAAAGGTCACGTGGAATGATTGAGTTGACTAGATGTTACACTCTTGCACAGGACGTCTTTCAATTTGAAAGTTTGTCTATTCTTGTCGTTTGCACTGAAAACTGAGATGTTTATAAACACATATGTGTCATGCTCGCCTAATAATTCGTGATTCGAAGGAGGTATTACTAGGAAGTGTGATATAATGTATGTTGACTTATGTTATTACATCGAACGTACAAAAACATTGTGGTTGTCAAAGACCGTTGAACTGGCCATTTGAGGATTTCGTGATGTCTCAAGACAGTAAATTCACATCAATGTGTTGATGATTGTTGTGTTGATATGTTTGTAATGCCACAAGATTCCAGCTGCATGTCGGAGGTCTGTAAATAATCGATTCTGAAAGAGACGAAACGGTGAATGACAACATGAGCATCGATCTGTGCAGTAGTGGAATACAATAATGTGTATAAGGTAACTCAAAGAGTATGACCAACCGATCAAGTTGTCGTACGAAAATCATGGTTTGCTGAAGAACAATTCAAACCCTGTTTCGAAACCTGAAGGAGGCAGCAGTTCATTGTAAACAGATATGTGTTATTAGTCTTGCAAAGATTATGTTTTCGGACGTATATAGTCCTGTTTATTCATCCTTGTCTGTCCTAATCCTGCCAATAATATTCTTTTATGATTTTCTTGACTGTCACAAATGAACAGAAATTATGACGCTTAAATGTTTTGGGGGTTTACTCGAAACACATCCACGTTAATAGAAACTGCAGTGTTGCTTTGCTATATTATTGAGGCAGGGTATTAGGTGCTTAACACTGCTTTGAACTTGTTCAGTTATATCAGTTTGGATAGGGATGTTAACATTCATGCAGCTCACTATGATTGACAGAGGATCATACTGATTGATGATCAAGGACAACAGTCAGAACGAATCTACAACCCACAAGATATAATGCAGAGCGATTTGTTTTGTCTTCGACGCATCATTTGCCCCCGAAGTATTACCAAACCTATCTAGCTCATACAACCACTATGGAAACAAAACCGTGTAATCAAATTAGTTTCGCTTACGTAACCGTCTGACAGGATACATTCCGATAGATTTTCTGTAATTGGTATTTGCAATTATGACGTTCGTCTTTTGTATGCCCTTCCTTTACATTCACGCATAGGATAAAACGTATCACAGGGGAGGGCTATAACAAGACAGATATACGCATTCGTATTTACAATAGAAGAGTAATCACGGTTGGAAACTTGACTACAAATTGGATGGAAACGGTCAATGGAATTAGTAATCTCATTTCTCATTACCGAAGGAGAATCTGCCCATTAGATGACATATTACTACCACGGATCGTGACATACGTGTACCTGAAACTATATTTCATATCCAATGTACTCCGATATTGCGGACGGAATGTGCGTCTATATTCAGGTGACTTGGTGTAGACAGTTATCACTGTGATAAATGTGCTTTAGAATCAGTAACCGAATTTGATAAATTGCAAATGCGTGTATTGATTTAGATGGCGTTATCATTAATGTTGGGATAAAAACAAAGAGATGAAATCATTAATTTTGTACTGGATGCAAGACTCATAGCCTTGTGGTAGACATTGCTCCTGGGGTTAAATGCGTTTGTAGATTGTTGTGTAAATGTCGGTTGCATAGTCCATTGTACGTACAGATAGTTTGCATCTTTGTGTTAGTGTGTTAGTGTTAGTGTGTGTGTGTGTGTGTGTTTAACCAGTGTGATAGATTATCTCATTCATCCATGTAGTTGCAATGGGGCGTTTTGCAAATGTTCTTCCTCAAAATATGATGATTCACCAATGAGATTAAAAGTAAAAACAGTATTGTAGATAGTTGTAGTATTTTGTGTTAGCAATGCTGGTAGTAGAAGTAGTAGTAGTAGTAGTAGTAGTAGTAGTAGTAGTAGTAGTAGTAGTAGTGGTAGTAGAGGTGATTTAGATACAGCAGCAAAATTACTAATCTTCTACAACAGTAACATCAGTACAAGTAACAAAGCAAGTACATTATCAGTGGTCGAAATGTTAACGTAGCCGCACACCGAGTACATTATCAGTGGTGGAAGTGTTGATGTAGCGACAGAACAGGAACGTTGTCGAAATAACAGCACCACAAGCAGTTGACGCAGCTGCGACGAGTACATTGTCAGCCCGTGTTGAAACACCACTAGTGGAAGTGTTGAAGTAGCAGCACAACAAGTACATTATGAGCGCGTAGAAGCGTTGAAGTAGCGACAGAACAAGGAACCTTGTCAATGGAGCAAGTGTTGAGGTAACAGCACAACAAGTAGTTGGAGCAGAATTGTTGAAGCAGCCGCACAACGAGTACATTGTCAGCCTGTGGAATTGTTGAAGTATCACTGGTGGAAGCGTTGAAGTATCAGCACAACAAATAAGTTATCTACGCTGGATGTATTGAAGCACCATACCACCAACTAAACTGGCCATAGGGTCACAATGTGCTACACATTCAGACAAGCACAGTTTGGACTTGACAGTTCACTGATGTACAGCTAACTAAGCTGCAGTCACAAGATGTGTCACCATCTGAGCCTTAGTAGTCTCACAGGGTAATGTATCCTGTTGAAAGCAGTAGTTTGGCCAGCAGCTATGCTATTAGTATCATCTGGGTATGATGGGTCTAATCAAGCTGGTTGGACATAGTGACCATCTTGAACACCACACCGCAGAGAATAAAATATTGATGAACCTATTACCGAACACAATACTGCCGCTTCATAACTATGTCTGAACTGTAAGACTTTAATCAAAAGGGAACCGATACATTAAGAGAGCTATAAATCCTGAATCGCATTACGTTTTGAAGGCAACACGTATTAGCGGGCTATAACATCATTTACAGGCTGCATCCTAGACGGTTTCCACCACGCCCTGCAGTGATTCTCCGTCGCTGCATCCTATTGTTTCATGTATTTCTAGTTACACAATATCACATCTTATTAACGCCCAGTCACACCTTAGGCAATAAAAATGATTAAAAGTTCCAATTGTAAAAGTGCATGACATTTTTTAGCGGATAGAAGATCCATTATATGATTTCTTGGAATGATTTTCTGAGAGGAAAGCCCTAAGGTGAAGCAAGTTATATCTTCTCAAATAAAAAATCATTTCCGTCAAGGCAGTAGCAGATAAGCATGATGTTGTATGAAGGCATTTCAGTCGATGCTTATTAAAAACGTACATACCCTTTCACGATTAATACTATTTTTATGAAAGATAATTATGGATTCATTTCTTTCTTCAGATCGGATGGTGTATTAATACGTAGATGTTAGCTACTGGGGACGATGGTAATTGGAAACTTAAATGTTTTTCAACAAATGTGAACTCTCTCCGTAAAATCACTTGTTCTCATTTTCCTGACGCCAACAGAAAATGAAACAAATCTCAAATTTAAATGCCACTAATCCACTTTACTGCAGCAAATCATTAGTCTTGCAATGATCATGTTTTCGGATGTGCGTAGTCCTGTTTATGAATCTTTGTTTGCCCGAATCATGCCAATAATATTCTTTTATACTTTTCTTTAGATCTTACTCTGATAGCCATAGTTCATAGAAGCTTTTGATATATACTGATTGACTATACGAATACTGTAAATCATGACAGACAGATACACCAAGAACTAGTAATAGTAGTACTGTACAAAGGCACCACATTAAGGTGCAGTTGATACTCCCTCTGACCTTCCTTTTTCTGTTACTTCAACGTTTAAAATTCCCGCCTGCCCGACCGTCCGGAACGGCCTATTTTCATCTCGGACGGTCAAATTTTAAAAGTAGCCTGTCCGGTGGTCTCGTCGATATTTTTACCCCTAAGTGTAAATATTTAATAATATCTGACAGGTTTTCGTGTCGTCAGTTTGTGGTGTTTAAGGTATTATGACAACTATGTTAAACTACACACGATTGTACAGTTCATGTTACGATACCAATCATAACACATGTACTTTCAGTTTACCTAAACTCGGTGCATTGCCTGTTAGTGCTATGTTGCGATGCCTACAAACAGTGAATTGAGCTTGCGCGAGTTGGCAATGGCAGTCACAGTTTTTTATTGTTGAAAACCGGACAGGCAAGTTTGTATCCGGACTGGTTATTTCTTCAAGTTACCAGTCCGGCTGTCTGGCTTGGAATTTTGGGAGTTTTAACACTGGTTACTTATATT
>VKKT01000059.1:363188-378156 GCA_008038995.1 Haliotis laevigata
ACGTCATCATATGAGCGAAATATTCTAAAGCACGACGTTAAACCCAATTTCACCTCACCTCACCTTGTGCAACGATCAAAGTCAGTAAACAATACCCTAGTTAAATTCTGACAACCAAAGAAAAGCAAGGTTTATGGATAACACGTTCGGAGCGTATGTTTGCTCCCCAATCACCCCATGAAGGAGCAAGCATATACTCCGAAACGTCAGGTTATTCACAATAAAGAAGTTGACATCCAAAAATCTTGCTCTTCTTATGCATTCCACATTTAAATGCCCTTCAAAGATCTGACCACCTATATCACGTTTTGTATCTGTTAGAATGAATAGGTTAAGCATTCTCTGAGAAATGCATTTAAACCTATCATCATTTTCTAAACGATTAATTTCATAGCACTTGTATGTTTCTCAATGTATCGTCGTGTTCTCATCAAATGCTTAGACAGGCAATCAAGTCAACCAGTCTATAAACCGCCAGGATGCCAACGTTAGTGATCAAACAGGTTCTTTAATTATGAGTGTACATCAACAGCAAACAATGGCTGGTTACGTTCCACCAAAGAAGCCACTTGTAATGAAGCATTTACGCCAGCGCCGTGTGCCATTTACTGACAATTACTGACACTGTGAATGTGAAGCGATCAAACTAATCGACATAACGCCATTACCGTCTTAGATACGATAAATGCGGATTTAGCAACATTTTGATCTGAGACACAACGACATCTATTTGTAGGACGAATCTTGGTAGTGTAATGTCAGAAAGGCCATTTAGATCAATATGTCAACATTTCTAGACAAAACACAAAATGAATTGACAGTGAGAAACTCGACTGCTTAGAGAAGCTTACACCATTCTGTAATGCTCAACGAACAATATCATTGTTGATATCAGTCAATGACATAAATAAACACATATATATTTTTAGGTACGCTCCAACACTCCTTGTGATTCAGTTGTCAACCGTGTTGCTTCATCATGCACTCAGATCAACTAGTACTTGCCTTTTAATCAACAGTGTATCCGGCATGAAACTCCAACTGTGTATTAAGTATTAGTTAAGCTAAGTATCTCATGCCTGAGCAAGGTAATCGATGCTAGCAGTGATTTTCTGTCTCCGACCAGACAGAGATTATATCCAGACTGGAACAATGGGGAGTATCTCAATCGTCAGCTTAACGAACCAAGTCCTGCGATGTGGGTGCCTTTGTTCGTCGGTCTCAGTTTCATGATAGTCTTTTTGCTGCCATGTCCCCTCTTGGAAATAGATAGCATCTGATGTATGTTTACATTGTTTTAAGCAATATTACAAAAATATCTCCAAGAATTGTCTTCATGTGCTGTATCTATTTTTGGAAGTGAACCCACATCATTGAACTGACCTGTGAAAAGTTTGACAACTGGACTAAAACAAAGCATCGTGTTTCTGTAAAACCTGACAGTCGGCAATAGTGATTAAGGAGATTTGATATCAATGTTTTGTTGGATCGTATAAATGATTTCCTTTTCGTTGTTTACTTCATGTCAGAAATATTTGTTAATGTTTGATGTCTTTTACGAAACGGTATCAACGTCGTACCATGCACACACTAAACCCTAAGGAGATATGCATATGTACTTTTAGTAAAATCTAATTTCGGAAATGCCTAAACCATTGATAGTCGCAATAGATTGCAATTGGTCATGCCGTGAGTTGAACGTGCGTTATCTACATTGTTGTTCATGTCACGTGAACATGTATCTCCTATTCTAAAGATGTTCATTGGAAAGGCCTCTTTATTTTGCATTGATAAAACGTATGTTCCATTTCTGTATATTGGATTGAGACGGGGTACTTTTCAGCGTTCGTCGAGTGTACACACCTCGAATGAACTCACGGAACCTAATTTATGTATTCTTATGTACTCCGCAAAATTGTCTCATAATTGAAGTGCACGTTACAGCATAAACTATGTTTCATCAGTTTAAAGTTTACCACGGACAGAAAGTAATTATTTGGTCACTAATTGATAATGTTTCTATTGTTTTTATAATTCAGTTTCGTCGTCTTTTCCGTAACCTGTTTTAGAATATAGAGGTGCAGTTGAGATGACCTTTCTGGAGGAGTGTTCCTTGCTCAAAGAGTAAACCAGATTGACAGTCCTATACTTTGATGTTTCAAAGACACCAAAACAGTGCGGGAGCTACGCAATCGACCATACGATTGCAACATCAGCTAAATGTGTCTTGAATCGGTCACGTGAAGCTTCAAACGGGTGAACCCAGTGGTAAAAACACTGGGCATGGTTCGTACAAACCTTGATATGACCGCAATGTCCTACTGAGAACTGTTTCATGAAACATAACGCAATGACACACAATGCATCCTTCTTCTCAGCCGAACTCTATTGATCCAATGCCGTATGAAGTGCTAACCTGATATAGATTTACTTTGTTCTTTACGATTTCAAAGCCAATTTGCCTATCCTCAAACTGGAATGTTGGACAATGAACAGAAATGGACATAGACACTGCTTCAGCAACTACCAGTGTTACACGACTGGTATTATATTGAGAAAGCTGGCGATTCCAGGAAATCATAGCCGCCTACTATGATCCTTTCAACCAGCCAACATCATTCATTGAAACATTTTCCGAAAACGAGTATTTTGCGTGATGGTGACATCATGTTATTCATTGGATGCCCTTAAAGTGATTGTAGAAAACTTCACCAAACCTACACTCATATTGGTATTGGATTCAATGACAGAGTAGGTCTCACACGACATCAAAGACGAAAGTCGAATAATTGCCGCAATGGTATGTTGAGCTCTTAATATGTCATTTTGTGTTTGTTCAGAAAAGTAAAAACATTTAGGGGAGGCTGAAACAACGATAGCCTGACTCGATGGAACGTTTCAACATTTATCACTGCGACACCATCTATACAACGCTTTCGTGACGAGTCAGTACTTTCAGCAATCAATACCAGCTAGTTATATATAGTGACTGTCTCGACAGTGTTTTACTCCGGTGTCTAACAGTATGATCAAACAGATTCGCCATGTCAACTGGAGTAGGATTGTCAACTGGAACATCTGATTGGTGTCTTTTCTTACATATCGCCTTTTGCTTACATTAATATCCTCTAAGTGTACCATTTAATGAGACTGACATATCCATGGGGAAGGGATTTCAGAAATGATAATATGACTTGTTAAAACTGCTGACAACCTTTCACTACAGTTTTGAATGAAATGGGAAATATGTCTAAGGCACCGCAATCAGCTGCTGGAATTTCGTCCCTTTAGCATACCAGAACTCAGTGATGAGTTTGAATGTTATGTTCCTCCTAAATATGGTTCTCAGCACTATATACGTGCTCTTTGATAGCACCAAAGTGATAAACAGCTATACTGGGACCTTTTCTCCAACATTAAGCTGACATGTTGTGCTCTAACTGGGTCTATGTGCAACGCGACATTAGAACCAACTCACACTTAAAACAAACTCACAATCTCAGCAACTTGCACTGATATACAGCATTCCGCCTGTGGAACAGATCTGCTTATAAACTGTACTGCACCACGATTAGGGAATGGTTAAAGGCATACTTTGTAAATATAGGTTACCACGCGAGAGTGATTGGGGATGGTTAATATCCTGCATAAGGAGCCAAGGCTTACTAAATACAATGTTTATTCCCAATGCAGGATATTAACCATCCCAAAACACTCGAGTGTGATAACCTATTTACCATACAATGTCATTCTTACTTTATCATTTTAAAAACTGCGATTTCAACTGCCACAGATCATGAAACTTAACTTCGTGGAATGTGAACAGATGACGCCACAAATATGTGCGTAGGAAAACGTTATGTCACAAACACGGTGACACAAATTTCTACTGATCACTCTAGTTCCCAGTACGTTTTTACATGTTAATCTTAGCTTACGTTTGGAAAATAACAACAAACTCGTGTGGAACTTCAGAAACCTTCAATTAACCTTTCGAACAAGAAATACACTAAGTCTTTAAAGTTCGCGTGACTTTTGCGAAACCCGGATTCCTGTGCCGTTTGCTCGCTAACACTGACGGTCGGGGTACATTACCAGACATGAATTTCCTTGGATCAAAGCACTGACAATACCATAACCACGGCTGTCAATCCGGACGCGATAGATGCTTGTGACGCCATGTTTTTTTACACTGTGAAAGTAGTCCCTAAAGTTTGAATATGATCTCTCGAATTTACATCGATATCCGTATATGACCCCAACGGATAACGAAAATATCCGTTGGCTTTATCCTGCCAAGAACGTTGTCCATTGTATGATAAACAACGTTTTCTTTCAACTATCCCAATGCGACATTAACAATATTTCCTCAAACCAATTCCTCTAATGCGATTAGGTGTGCCGTGACAACGAAATATGAAGATTTCCCAAGTCATTCGCCACAGTCAACACACTTCAAATTATGACAGAGAGAAAGTCGTCATTGGGATCTTAACAACTGTCACCATGTATGCCCAATGCCATTTCGTATTACCACACATAGTTGTAACTAGCGTGTCAGTATATAGTAAAAAAAACCCTCTCAATCATTTCAATTAAATTACGGTGCGATTAACCACGCCTAAAGGCAGCTGTAGTGATTAATAGAGGGACAAAGTGACTGAGTACAACAAAAGTACCCGATTACCCTATGTTTTTATGACTGACCAGAAGCCACACACAGATGTGGTCATCAATTATCAACTGACCGAACACAGGCCCGAAGCATTGTTACTATCCGTGGTCTTTCTCAAAGGGCATATTTGATGCAAAGTTATGACTTGTGAACGGATTACAAAAGCTAAAATTCTACAAGATCAAACGTACCTTGAATCAACTATGAATGTCTGTCTGCAAATCAATAATGTATAGAGCTTTTGGTCATAACCTGTCTTCGGTAGGCGGCTTCCAACACCTATAATGACATTTCCACGTACGCTTTTCACAGTTCTGTCAGTGTTATACGTCAAGCAGTATACATACTTAAATATGATCAAATACTGTGTCTATGTCTGAAAGCTGTCTAAAAATATATTGTGGTTGATAAGGTATGTCCTTATTTTGAACCGAATACCTTTATCTTCGTGACAAAAAGAAGACATTAACAAAAGACAGCAGTGTATTCACTCGGAAAAATTATAAAAATGTACCATTTAGTCTGGAAAATAGTTCCAACTTAGTGACGTCACAAGGTAGCTGCATGACTTCATTGTTGTTAATGTAGATGTTTTCACAGTAAGTGATAAGTAAGCTGCAGTATTTATCATGTTTTGAAACTACCTCCAACTAATATAGAAACATTTACCAAACGATGTACTTTCACTGCGCATGTATGTTCGTCAGAGTCACTGTATAAACGTGTTCTCTGATCAATGACTAAATGGGCAATTAAGTCAACCAGTCTATAAACTCTCAGGAAGACAACACTTATTACCAAATCAGGTTATTTAATTATGGGTATACACAGACAGCAGACAATAGCTGGTTACTTTCTACCAAAGACGAGATTATCTACATTAATGAGCAGAGCCCACTTGTAAATGAAGTGTTCACGCCACCACCGAGTGACATTTATAGACAATTACTCACGTTGTGAATGTGAAGGGGTCAAACCGTCAGTACCGTCTTAAATACGATAAATTCGGATTAGGCCTTGACCTGGGCACGGTGACATCAGGAATGATCTAGGTGGTGTGATGTTAGCCCTAAGGGATTTAGGAAGCAATTACGTAATATATCCGCGAATCGAATGTATGGTTTAGATTTTAAGCATTCGTTTTCAGAAGAAAGGTATACAGTTTCATCCAGAGTTTCAATCATGGAATAATTTCAGTTACTATTACTCTGCAAAATAAAACCATTTAGTCACTAGTTTTACAATATATTATCATATATACTCTCCCATAAAAGAAACGCACATGTGATATTGATATATGAAATTTGATTGTAATAAGTTTGTTATTATAATGCTAGTTGTGTACATGGAACGAACGCACGCTCAAAAACGCTTCTTCGGAAACTTTAATGCACGAATGTGTCACGTTGCATGAAAATGTCACGAAGAAGAAGTGGTTCGCAATATGCACATGTAGTTCAGAGGAATCGTTAGCAGCGACATTGCCTATATAAGGCCGTTTTGCTTTTAGACGGTCATTATAATTTTTTAGCTACTTAACTGAAAGAATCTCGTTATGCTGCCAATCACTGCTGTAAATCAAAACATTGCCATTGGACGTCAGGAGGCTGGGGAGGCTAGGTCTGCCGTGGCACATCACCTTAATGTTCACCAGAGTACCATCACTCGTTTATATGGGACCGATATCAACAAACCAATTCTTCGCAAGATCGGCCTCGAAGTGGTAGACCTTGGATTACCACTACAATATATACATCCAAATACATCATTTGTCGAATCGAACGGTCACAGCAACTGCAACTGCAAGTGCAGTGCCTGGTTTGAGGAGAGTGTGGCCCCAAACCATTCGTAATCGTTTACGAGAAGCTGGACTTCGAGCCCGAAGACCCTATTTCGACCCTGTTCTGCGACGATTACATCGAAGTTGACGAAGCCAGTGGTGCAATAACGTTCGATTCTGGAATCTACAAAAGTGGCGTCGTGTACGGTTGGTTCAGTGACGAGAGGGAAAAAAACGTGTCTATCGACGTCGAAATGAACGTTTTAACCAGAATTGTGTCACAAGGGTTCACCGACGCCCCAGACGTTAGATCAACTGCCGCAGGCATCGCAACAGGAATGGACCAGAATTCCACATGGTTGAATTCAAAGACTTATTCAGTCCATGAAGGTAGTCATGGGGGTCCAAGCAGTTTAGGGGGTTCATGGTGGCCACAACAGATACTGAAGACAACGCCCAACTGGGACCCGACGCCTTCACTTATGGAAGTATTTATAAGCTATACATGTTAACGGACATTTGTAATGTGAAATTCGGATACAACTGATCCAGAATTACATCTGGTTTATCACTTTAAAGTTAGCAGATTGAATTTGTGAAAATACACGTATGGCTTTATCTTTTCGGAGAGTATATTACAGAGCCGAAATATTGCTGAGTGCGGCGTAAAACTAACCTCACTCTTTATTACAAGGGACCCTAAAGGGAGCGATGCCGTCTATCACTGGACTCCTCATAACAACGATGAACGTGAGTCTTTACAACACTGCACCTGCCACATGTAGTTTTATTAACTGGTTCAGGGTGTTGCCAATGTTTCAGATCTAATTCTAATTAATTAATTTGACTAAAGGCGGATATATTTGCCGGAGGTATCAGGCTTAGTTTTGTCACAAAGTTCACTGTCTCATCATATATACATCTTCATAGGCACATTGCAGCTGATATTAATCTATAAATTCCAGGGTACTAGTGTATGGAGTAAATAACTTCACAGTACAGTATAATTGGATGACTATGGTGTACAAATACACAGTAGGGAGGCGTTATGTCGCAAGGCAAAAGGCAAAACAAAACTGATTGAACCTATATCATTGAGAATAATTTATAACATATTCAGTAATATTCTATGACAAAATGCTGATATAAATCTGTAAAACCAATATACACGTGTCTATTATCACCTACGCTCCAACACTATTTGTGACTCAATTCTCAAATGTGTTGCTCTGTCATGCACACAGGTCAACTGGTGCATGAAAACTGTTGCCTTTAATTCAACAATGTATCCAGCATGAAACTCCAACTGGCTGTCAAGTATTAGTTAAGCTGAAGTGTCTCATGCCTGAATAAGGTAATCGATGCTAGCAGTGACGTTATGTCTCCAAACAGAGACAGAGATTGTGTAGACTGGAACAATAGGGAGTAACTCAATCCTCAGCTTAACGAACAAAGTCATGCGATTCGGCCGCCTTTATTCGACGGTCTCATTCTGATAATAGTTTCTCACTGTCTGTCCCTTCTTGGTTATATTGTATAATGTACGTTTACATTGTTGTCAGCAATATATCACAGACATAATATAACACACCAGAAATCGTTTTCACATGCTGTACCTATTTTTTGGAATTGGACCCACATCTCCGAAGTGACGTGTAAATAGTTTGACCAGAATAACGCTCCCTGTGTGCGTTGAACTTGTAACTTGTCAGTCTGACCAAAGGTATCAATGCATAGCGATCGAGTAAAATATTCAATAACATCAATGCTTTGTTTTAAGGTATCAACGTTTTTACGTTATTCTTTTTACACAAACAATGTTAATCACAGAGGAAGTTTCATGTCAGTAACATTTGTTGGAGAAGCACATCGTAATTATTTTTGTCCCGATTACGAAAAGAAACCAACGATACTTCACAGAAATAACAAACCAATCAGGAGATTTGCTGATAATTTGTATGAAAAACTATTAATTGTCCGTCCATTTAATACAATGAAATTTCCGCTCGTTGTTCGTTGTATTTAACTCACCCCGAACATGTATCTCCTGTCGTAAAGGTGTTTAGTGGATAGGCCTCTATATTTTGCAATGATAAATATGTGTTCCATTTATGTTTTTTTAGTTTCACCTAGAATACTCGCCAGAGTGCGTCGAATGTACACATAATCTTCAAATGCAATGACTGCACTCAAATAAACGGAATTTGTGTATTTTTATGGTCTTTATAACTGAAGTAGATGTTACAGAATAAACTAAGTTTCATCAATTAATAATTTAGCTCTGACAGAAAGTATTATTTGGTCAGTAAAACGTTGTTAGCTACTCGAGTCTGTATCTTTCCCATTAAAATCTTCAACTAATTGAGATTTACTTTGTTCTTCGATGTTGTTGATGAAAGGTTTTCCTTCAAAATGTTGGTGTCACCTGAAATGGGTATATGCAATGCTACAACAAATTTTCGTATACCACCACCAGTGTTGTAGGACTGATGTAGGATCGAGAAAGCTCACGAGTACACGAAAATCAACTATAATACATTCAGCCAGCCATCATCATTCGTGTCCTTGTCAAAATCATAATATTCATTGGATGGCCATAGCGTTATTGTATACACTGTCATGCATAATTAGTATAGGATTCCATGACAGAGTAGGTCTCACACGACATCAAAGACAAAAGGTCGTTCATTTGGGTTGTAGAGCCCGTAATAGTTTTTTTTGTTAAAAGCAGTACTCTGACGATGTCGTTTTAACACACAAAGTGCGACACCATCTACACAATGTTCCCGTGACGGGTCCCAACACAGCCGTTACCAAACATTTTTATCAATCAATACAACCTACTTTTGCATTGTAACTGTCTCGGTAGTGTTTTATCCAGATGTTCATTAGTAAGATCAAACAGATTCGCCAGGTCATCTGGAGTACAGGATGTCGTAAGTCTCTCAATACATCGGACTCACTGATCAGAGTCCTTCTATTACTACAGTGGAACATTAGGGCATGATGGTGACCTGAGTAGGCCAATGACTACCTTCATGACTGAAGCTCTCGAACATTGGAAATTGGAACTATTCCGTTTCGTGTTTACGGGAATCCTATGGCATATGTCTGAGACACCTCAGTTTGCTGTACAGCGTTGCACCTTTGAGCAACGCAGAATCCTATGATCCTGACTTTGAATCCCCATTCTCGCAGATTTTATTTCTAGAATTGTCAGCACCAAACCCATGCTCTTACGATTCCTCAAAATGGAAAAAAACACATCTGAGACCTAAACTTCACACTTTATTCCCACCTAAAATGGCACGGTACCATATAACCTGCATGGTGCAACTACTCAACTACTCTCACTGACAAGTACAGCCTTCAATGACACAAATCTGCTTCGGAGAACTGTGGTTGGTTGTTGTTTTATGCCGCACTCACCAGTATTCCAGTTATATGGTGGCGGTCTGTAAATAATCGAGTGTAGACCAGACAATCCAGGGATCAACAGCATGAGCATCGATTCGAAGAAAAGTGCCGCACAATAATTTGGAAATTATTAAAGGCATACTTTCTAAATCGCTTCCTTTCAAAGACTATTCTCAAATGCACAAAACACATTTTGTGAGACCAAGCAGTCATATTTTGAACCGAATACGTTTCATGTGCATGAAAGTAGCATGACATCTACCTAAAACACAAGAGTGACACAAGTGTATCAGTACCTTTTAGTCTGGGAAACCATTCAAACCCATCAACGTTGGGAACATGGTTATGGCACTTCGCTGTCGTAAGTGCAAATCCTTACTCTGCTACTGACAATTGCATATAGGTTTTTCCACACCGGTTCGTTAGTCAGGGATTTTGAAGTTCGCAGTGGACAGCTTCATGTACCTTCCACAGTTTCAAAAGGGCCTTTGACACCAAGCGTGATTAAAACATAACCCCATGTCAGTAGCTTGCGGTATTTATCATCGATTCGAGCTACTGAACAAAAGCTCCTTATCAGTCAAGTGTTTGGTAAATAATACCATGCATGAAACCTCATCTCTAATTACAGAATGAAATTTGGCTATTACGAAATACCCCATGCCGTGTTGAGTGGTTTTGTTAGGTTAATGCGTGATTAAGAATAGATGCAAACTTGAATGCTGTTTCTTGAAACAGTATCCAGCTGGAACTGTCCTGAACTCCATGGTCATGGTTCTGGTTTAGAACCAAGTTAAACATATAGATCAAGAGCCATTTACAAGTTAAGAACATGATTGTACTATTAACAGGGTGATCTTGTTTGTACGGTGCAGCCAGTACTGCTCGATAGTCACAAGCAATGATCTGGTAATGACCCAGAATAGGAACATTAGTACCGATATGTACATTAACGCGCCACTAAAACAGATCAAGGAAGGAATTATCAAGGGTTAACAATTTGCCGTAAACTCGGATCAACTCAACCCTAGTTTACCTATAGGGCAAGCCGGGGACAAACACTGTACAGACTGGTTGATGACACTAAATGGCATATGGGGAAATAATAAATTCAACATTACCAATTCTTGTGAATCTCCTTTGGATTTAGGATCATAACGGACTACTACTCTACATCATGCTTGTTGAAGGCGCCTTCCAAACTTGGGATCGGTGGTCAGGCTTTGTGTCAGACTGTATGCACTCGTGACCTGATAAAATGTTTCGTTCCCAGAGTTACTGGTCAAACTGGCTCAGAATGCATTTATGATTATACATACAGATAGACAGACAGACAGACAGACAGACAGAGTTTATTGTGTAATGTCGGCCTAACGGCCCATAATACAGTTACATAATATAAGGTACAGATGGACAGTGTTCATTTTCATTAACTACATTGTAGCTTTATATCTGCAAGAGAGTATTTGGTGTAGAAATAAAGCAGAAATGTATATAATACGTGGATGTTTAGAGCTTAAAATATTATGGAGTGAGAGTGGGCCCTTATATACATTTCTAAGTTGGATGAGATATTTTTCGCGGAAGTGTTGGTATTGTTTACAAGAAAAGAAAATATGTTTTTCGTGTTCAACCTGTGGGGAATTGCAGAATGTACAGTAGAGCTCTTCAATAGGCGTATGAACATACAGTGATATAATGAGAGAGCTGGAGCATGTATGTTACCGACTGCTGCTAACTGCATTCACGATTACATCACACCGATGACCGGGTTCGATTCCCCACATTGGTACAATGTGTGAAGCCCATTTCTTGTGTCCCCCGTCGTGATATTGCTGGAATATTGCTAAAAGCGGCGTAAAACTAAAGTCATTCACTCACACTTACATTGCATGTATTGAAATGACCTTCATTGGGCAAACATTAAGATCTGTGGGTAAGTGCAGAGAGTTTGGATGTCTTTGAATTATTGGAATTCACAATGCACAATTGGATACGGGCAAAATGATTCAGTTATGTAATGATGGAGCTGGGACATGTGTAACAATCTTCACGCACACGTCTAGTCCGACAGTTGGGCAAGGACCACATTCAGTAAATAGAAGTCATGTTTACATTCTGACAGAATACAGCAAGGTTATGAACTTGTTAAAATTAACAAAACTGAGAATTCACTGAAATGCACTTTGAAACTAACATTATTAAATACGGATACATTTATAAAAAGATTTAGTCTCACCGAATGGATTTTGTTACAGGCAGAATGATACAGTGGTAGAACGGTTGAGCGAGAACATGTAATTTTGCCGACTGCATCATATTAACAACCTTCACGCACACATTTCTTCTCGGACGGTTGATGTCAGCTCCCTTGTGAAACGCTCAAAGTCAGGAAATAAGTGACACTTTTAAAGTCTGACCACCTACAGTAAGTTTTAAGTTTATATAATTATTAGAATTGAAACATTTACCAAACAATGAAGTGTATTTCAGTAACTATTAATCCTCAAAGAAACCCATTAATCTCCAGTTTTGACAAACATATTATCATATGTAATGAATTCGTAACATCACTGTACATGGTGGTACTTTGTACATGTGTATAGCTGGGAAGACCTTTACCTGAAAATATTTCAAGCAACACGTTTCAGTTAATTAATTCGGTGTTGTACTGCTGCTTCGAAAGCGCCTCTGTACAGCTAATTGCGGTGCCTTGACCGAGTGTGGGGTACCCTTCCCTTGCTGATAGAATGGCATCGAGAACCACGCAGGCGCCCCGAAATTTACAATGGGATAACGTGATCATGTGTTTGGTACCGTGAACTCTCAAGGCAATATAAATCTGGACTGATTTACTTTTACTGGGGAAACTGTCGATAAAGGGACACGACTCTGGTTTAAAATATTCACTTTCCATTTACGGGGCACGAAAGGGAGTAGTGACGTCTAAATGACATTCAGCCTGTAGGCGGCATTAGTGTCTACAATAAAAGAGGTGAGTCACTTTAACACTACACCAGCCCAGTGTTTGATATAAGTAGGAGATTTTTAAGATTTTTAAGAATCTCCTACTAATGTATTCACTTGTTGGGGAAAATTTACATGTGCTGGGCCCTGAAACTCTATGACGTCGATAATCCAGCGATGTTTCAGATCTAATAGGGTAATTCGTAATAGAACAAACTTATTCTGAAAATATCCTTTGTAACTCGATATTTCAGTTTCCCAATCATTGATAATGTTTGTATGGCTCAGTTTCGTCCTCCTATTTCCGTAGCCTCTTTGAAAATGGAGATTTTGATGACCTTTCCGGATGTGTATTCCTCTCACAAAAACCATAACCCATCCGGAAATTGACAGTACTTTGATATGTCTATGATCGGGTGTACTCAGTATAGGACACAGGACACAGGTGCGTGTAAACATCCATATGGCCCAGGCGTCTGGCTGAGAACTGTTTCATGACAAATAACACGTTCTCACCCAGTGTCTCCTTTATTCGTCAAGCTCTACTTAACCAATATATAACATGAAACGTTAACCCAATAGAGATTTAATTTCCTCTTTGGTGTTGTTATCCCTGCAAAGCCAGTTGAACGGTTCGCGATAAGGAATGTTAGAAAATTGGTGTTACCTGAAATGGGCATAAACACAATGCTACACTAAATGTCTGCTTACCATAACTCTTATTATACCACTGGTGTTCGATCGAGAAAGCTGTTGAAAACAGGAATGCCAACACCGCTGTCTGGAATACTCACCTCCAGCTAGCACCATTCATGTCATTGACAAATTGTGGCCACTTTGCGAAAATTGATATTTTGCGTGATGATGACACCACGCTATACATTGGATGTCCATAACATGACTGTGAAAATAGAGTAGGTCTCAAGGACATCAAAGACGGAGGTCGTTTATTTGGGTTGTAGAGCGTGTAATATTGTCAGTGTTGTGTTAATAAAAGCAGAAATGTTTTGAAATTAAAGCAGCGATAGCTGTGAAATGTTCCAGCACCCCTTGTTATATGGCGACACATCTATCCAACGCTTTCGTGACGAGTCAACTCATTGCTGATACCAAGTACTTATCAATCGAAATCAGCCAGACATGTATAGTGACTGTTTTATCTCGGTGTTTAGCAGTATGATCAAGCAAAGTCCATGTCAACTGGAGAAAAATTGTCGCAATTCGAGTACATTCGAACGTCCGACAGGAGTTTGCAATCGAACTGGGGTCTTTCGCGCTTTGCTTACATTAAATATCCTCTAAGTGCACTATTTCATGAGATTGTTCATGGCAAGTGATGACATGACATGTGAAACCAATCTTTTACTACCGCTTTGGATGAAATACCTAAATGCTTGGGGATATGTCTAAGGCGCCAAATTAGGGAATGGTTAAAGGCATTCTTTGTAAACAGTCTTTTCTTTCAAATATCCAATGCAACAGTGACAATATTTCCTGAAACCAATTCCTCTATAGCCATTACGTGTACCATGACAACGTATTATTAGGACCTGCCAAACATTCGGCACAGCTAACACGCTTCAAATTATGACAGAGAGAAAGAGAGTTATCATGACAACTGAACAGTGTACACTAAACGCCAAAAGAAACGTTACCCTCCTTCCTTTATGACGGAGGTACCTATCTTCAGCTGGCGTTGTCATGCGTGGATGTCCTCTTCTTGGTCTGTCTACGGTGATCCCAGTCTGTCTGAGGCCCTGAATAAGTCTTATAACCGTGATACGGTGGCATCCGTTGGCGTTGGCAACAGCATTGCATGTCGACCCCACCTGCACCATCCCAATGGCTCTTTCTCTCCCTTCAGCTGTTAATCGTGGTATATTTCTCGTATTTGTGTATCAGATCATGTTTTCTAGGCTCTCTTTATACCCTWTAGAATCATTCTGCATGTGAAATGGATGTAAATACTGTTTCAATATTGCTGCGTTTTGGCGATTTATATTTGCTATGCGTAAAATGGAAATGGAAAAATGTTACTTTGCAAGCTAAAATGTTAACAAAGATAACTGTAGATGTTCCTAAACATTTTTCACAATATCAAAGACACGTTTTACTTGTTTTCACTAATG
>VKKT01000060.1:7687-19028 GCA_008038995.1 Haliotis laevigata
GGAACCGATGACATGTGTCAACCAAGTCAGCGAGCCTGACCACCCGATCCCGGTTAGTCGCCTCTTACGACAGGCATGGTTTGCTGCTACCTGAACAAAAATGGTTCATCATCTTGAATTATACCTACTTGTATGCAAGATAATTTCATAAAAAACATAACCAGAATGTTAATTATTCTTACCTACTTTTTTTCCGTATACGAAAACAATCAGCATTGATCGTGCGAGAGGTTTCAGAGTAAATTGGGTCCTAACAAACACATACAATTGCAAAACACTCTCTGTAATATGTGATATAATGCATTTAATAGTCTTTGAAGAAGTTGTGAGCACAAAGGAGTGACGGTGGTCAGTGATGACCGCACGGTCCAGCAGATAGCCAATACACACCGGCACGAGAAGGTTGTACTTACTGGCAATCAATACCCCTGTTTGTTAAACACGCACTAATTGGAAATCTGACAACATCTCATCTCACATTCTCTAACAATAGTCAATGCTCTCTAGGGGATCGCCAAATTTTCAAAAGGGACTTCATGCGATAATGACGCCAGTTATCCCATTGGTGACGTCACGGTTCCATTAAATACGGAGTATGGCAACCATGTACACGAAGGTTTGGAGGAGTTCTTGAAATACCACGGGATGGTGACATATCAATCATAAGGTGGGAGTGCTTTGAACTTCACGAACGCGACTATGAAATCTTTGCTTAGCTCTCGCCTTAAAAAGTATTCTAGTCTTAATAACAGCGCCATCGAGCAGTTGAGCACTTACTTGGATCCAGGTATATATCACAAATACTTTGCTGCAGTTCAGGTTACATGGTTTGACGTATTTTCTATTTATGAATTTCGAATCATTATTTGTTTTTTGTAAGTGAGTGTATGTTGATCGATGAATCTTTATCGTCTCGGCTGGCAAACCAGTGACCACCACTAGGAAACTGTGACAGCAACAGAACCATTCCCTTAATGAGAAGAAACGTCAACCAACCACTGGACTGTATCAAAATATAGCTTGTGGCAATTAATATTCCTGATCCGCAAAATTTAGATAAAAGCTACCAAACCATTTTCTGTAATTATAGGACATTTTTGTTAAAGATACATATCATCACGACTGTGATCATTGTGCACACGGACATGCGACTATGAAGAGCCGTCAAATAATGATGATACACCACACGAGTGAGTGAGTGAGTTAAGTCTTACGCCGCACTCAGCAATATTCCAGCTATATGACGGCGGTCTGAAAATAATCGAGTCTGCGCAAGACAATCTACACCACACGAAGGGACAGTATTTCCAAAATTTAACCATGCTAGGAAATAAACGTGCAATCCGCGGCCGAAATTACCAACGTGTGAAATGTACGTATCATAAGTGAGATCGTAAAACATTTGTTTTATATATATGTGTATCCATGTTACACACACTAAGAACTTATAAACTTATAATATTAGAGATATTACAGGGCAGATAATGAGCAGTCAGTGAGAGTTTACATGTTTGCTTTGGATCAGCAATATTGAAGCAGTTTACGTTCATAACACTATTTCTTTAAAAAAAAACCTTCAACTTTCCTTTGTAGAAATATCAGGAAAAGGTGTGTCTGAAATATGACAAATATTTTTTTTTGCTTTTAAATAATAGTAATCACCTGACAAGAGTTATATATTTGTACTGCTTCAATTTTGTTTCTTTTAAAAAATACGAATACAAAGTATTATTAGGAGATAAGGGTTTTGAAATGCATTTCCCTTCTTGTACACGCTACATATTCCTCCAGGCTTATTTGGACGAAAGCATGTGAAGGTCTAGCTGCACAGGCAACGTAAGCTTGTATTCCTGTGTATAAACTATTCAATAGCAATAATTTTCTTTCACTGCTGTTTCTAAAATCTTTGACAGTAAAATTGCCCCGATTCTTTTATATGACTCCGACATTTGGGGGTTACAATACCATATTGCTATCTTAGGTGAAACTGGTGGGCATTAAATGTTTGTTCAAAGCCTGAAACGAGTTGTTAAATATTGGAAAAAATTGTTACGTATGGATAGGTCTAGATACCCTGCACAATGTTATGTTTTGCTTAAAAGATTAGATGAAGAAGGTAAACTGAACTTGGTAACAGGTGTTAAAAATGTTTTATGTTTTCATGTTTTTTCATATATATATGGATCATCAAAGTGTTGCATTTGGTGATGCTCCAATTTTTATGTAACAGTTTAATGAAAGATTACAAGATGTTAGTGCACAAGACTGGTTTTCTAACTTGTCGTCATCAAAATACTTAGAGCATTACTCAAATGTGAAATCTTTACTTAACGTTGAACGATATATTGCAATTTTAGAAGATAAATCTTTAAGACGTGCTTTTTGTAAAGTAAGAATAAATTTGCACAATTTCAAAGTTAATATGTTACGAAAGAAAAAAGTGGATTCTCTAAATAGCCTTTGTAATTACTGCAGTAAGGGTCTCATTGAGACCGAAGATAATGTTTTCTGTGTATGTGAATATTATAATGACTTACGTTTGCATTATAATACACAACTCACAAATGTATACCATGGCCAGTTAACTTTGCTAAATATACACAGTTGCAAAAATGAAACTTTTATTAAAATCACTTCTATTTWTATACAAAAACTGTTTATGTCAAGAAAATCGTGACTAAAATGTTATTCTTAATTCCATTGTAACATTGGCCACATGGCCTACATTACCGAATAAAGTCTGTCTGTCTCTCTGTCTGTCTGTCACGCTACATTCACCTGGGCCCTTAATTAGTCGTGCCTCTTAATCCCTGAACCATATTATTTTCACTTCCGCCCAACCCATTTCTCGATTTCTCGATTTCCTCTAGTTCTGAATCTCCCAGCTCCTCCGAGGCTCTGTTTCAATTCAAATTAAAAAAGTGAAGATAAGTTGAAGATAAATGAACACTAGTTGCGAACACCAATATTTTTAGACATCTTTTGTTACTAACTGGAAACATGAATCGTATATTTCAAGAACTCTGCTGAATTGTATAATGCTCGGATGCGAAACACCTCGCTTATTGTAAATATGGAGTCGGTTTAAAAGTCCAATAAACTGAACGCGAGTACTAATATATTGCATATCCTAAAAAATCAAACTCCTTTGAGAATAGTAACACGTAAGTAAACGCTTAACAGCTAACTATCGGTCTAGAGCCCTCTACCATTCCCATTTGTCTAAAGAACTAACAACCGTTTCTTTGAGAGGCATTTTAGAAGTTGTAAAGATGAAGGAAAGCCAAGTTATATGGATAGTCAACTTCTTTATTGCAATGAATGCGACGTTTCGGTGTAGATTCCCAAACCGTTATCAAACAAGTGATGTATCGCGTTGGGAGGTTGATAACAGTGCTTCATTGCAATAAAGAAGTTGACAATCCATAGAACTTGGTCTTCCTCCAACTAACAACCGGCTGAATGGAACTGATTTAGCTGGTGACCGAATGGAAATGTGTCGGCTTGCACAACACAGTTTTGTATAACCAGATGCTTGATGGGGTCATGGACAAATCTGTGTTCATCTCCCAGTACCAGTAATATGAACATATAAAAAACGTTTAAATACATACCCTTGGCATTCGGAAAGATAATGTTCTTCTCTGGTTTATAAAAAACGTTTACAGTTTGTTTGTTTGCTGTGAAACCCGACATTCAACATTATTCTTGCTATATGACGGCCTATGTGAGTGAATTCGAAACTCATATTCCTAGATTAATGTTGAATGTCGGGTTTCACAACAATCAAACAAACAAACAAACAAATTGTTAAGAAGAACATTGTCGCAAACATACGCATTTCATTACTTTCAAAACACCCGCGAGGTGTGAAGGGTATAGTTGAATAACGAATTCAAACGAATGTAGGAATTCTTGGGATTTAACAGGATTAGGTTTCCAACCCATTGTCAATAAGTATTATTAAGGTCCTCATTTAATCCCCCACGAAGCTTTCACGTATTAAAGCTGACAAACTGTTCCAAGGCGCTTTATATTTTACTAGCTCAAGTTCACTCACGGTCACAATTCAAACAAGTCTATGCTAATTATGATATAGAGGTTCGTTTGTATAGTTGAATCCAGGCCAACTTAAGCTTTATCAACATTATTGAATGCCAATATTTTCACATTGTACTGTTTTGTTATACAATATCCCCTAGGTAGATGGAGTACAGATTGGTCTAAGTGAAATCTGAACAACACACAGATAATCTGTTCTTTAACACAGGCCACCTACTGTCCTCAGCCTTCAATGTTTTCCCTTCAAATCCCAGTAGCCTGCTGGGTTTGTTGTAGCATTCTTTTGTTCTTGCAAAGATAACGGTATGTTGCTCCAGCAGACACCCAGATCCCTGTCCCCAGATCAGCAGACATCCACCGGACGTTAACCTCCATGGCAGACATCTACGACGAAAGTTGATAAATATCATGTCGGCAGCCACTGAATCAATTTCTACATCCTCGGGTGGACTGGTGCGGGGACGAAGTCGGGAATGTGAGTGTCTTTAATTTTGTAAGTACCAAAACACACGGAGCTGGTGTATCCTGTTAACATTGATTTTACGAGAGCAGTAGAATTAACTTCATCTTACAACACGAGCGCATACAACCACGTGGGTCAGGTCTGTGTTTACCATTCCCCCGTATGGGTATGTTTATCCAAGGGGCTACCTAACGATTTATCGATGAAGATAATATTAAACCCCATGAATGTCCCAACACGGCGAACGTGGCTTAGTTTGGCAGGGATATTGACAACATCAGCGGCGCAACTGCTTACCTCTCAGTGTTCTTAAAACACATTAGCTTTACGACCAAAACGGGTAACATACGTTGTAGACAGACATGCTATCTAAAAGAGTCCACGTTTCTTCCGTCTAGGCAAGACTGAGAAAACCAATCTAAAGAGCATTCATATTTCTTTCGGTTTTTTTAAAATGGTAATAGTAAACATGGCTTGATAGTGATTTGTTCAAGTTGGCTGAACGATCACAAGGGATCAAGGGAAGCTGTGTCAAACGTTGCCCCCTTATAAACTATTATGTGTTCATACTTGCCATTGTCCCTTTAAAGCACAAAACAGTGGTGCGTGCTGGTTTCATCCACTTCTCTCTCTCTCTCTGTCTGTGTGTGTGTGTGTGTGTTTTACATCAGAATTTGATACATATAGACTATAACTGTATGTTTTGACTACAACTGAACGTTATGTTTTGGATGCAAGGCATCACATAAAACAATGCCATTAGAACGGGGCCATCAATATTAAGACTTTTAGAAAACAACCCCAAACACCCTCTCCGCTCCCAAATAACAACCTCCCCATGCATAAGATTGTCATTATCGTCATAATGTTTCTCGCCCACATAAAACAAC
The DNA here is from genome assembly GCA_008038995.1 of Haliotis laevigata. NCBI lineage: Eukaryota > Metazoa > Mollusca > Gastropoda > Lepetellida > Haliotidae > Haliotis > Haliotis laevigata. The sequence continues at coordinate 13,103 of VKKT01000060.1, forward strand.
ACTTATCCCTACTTACTCCGCTGATACTGGAAGTACAAACCCCATATTCATAAGACATGTCTAGCAAAAGCAGAGTACCGTGCGAATCCGAGTATGTTATGAACAGGTGTTTATGAATCCCTATCAAATATTAAACCCTACTTTTCAGTAATGATTAACCAGTAATTTGTTTTCACGACCATTGGTGCAGTAATTGCCCCAATTATTTATATTCTCTGTCTCTATGAACACACTGTAGATAAATCGATGTAGTCCAAAGACGTGTGAGGTGTTTGTACCTGTCCTTGGAAGCGTCAATACCTGTAGGATATTAATATTCGTATCATATTTATATTGGAATGCAAACAAACCCCCAACTTCGATCGGGAGGCTCTCAACAATTATCTTGCTGCCATCCGCCTCGTGCAACAGTGAGGGATAAGACCTTCAGGACCTTTGTCCAAACTGGCAATGTCAGCGATGACACGCCAGAGGTCCGAATGCTCTTACCTGGTAATATCGTGTAAAACATTAAACATTAGCACATATAATATTTAAGATGGTTCTGTATATCCCAATAATTCAATAACTTTCTGTTTTAACTGAGAAGACTGTCAAACGTGTCCTGGTAATAAGAAAGTAACATACTTTATGGATGATTTCACCTATGTCTTCCGCATGTGTACTTCACACAGGTTCTAAAGTCTTGTGGAAAGTATGCAATTCAAAATGGTCCAGCCCAGTTCAAGCCGCATCTTTCAATCACTGAAACATTACCTACGTTAGGTGTATTGAATAGCATACCTAAAATGCAAACATTGTCTCACTCATTAACGGATTGACTATGAGTCTTGATATAAATCAAAATTAATCCCCCTGATTTCCTCAGGGTTGCCGTCGCAGGTGACCTCATTTCTCAGGCCTTCTATGAGACTTTGCGGTTCGTGGTGACAACAAGAGTTGTTTTAAGAACTCAGATGACCTCTAGGTAACCTATGTTCGTCTTAACAGCCAAGACTATCATATCTACACGGCTCAGATAGTTGCTTATGATATCAACCACTTGTTTGTCTGGCCTAGCAACTATATTTAGTGTTACGCCGAACTCAGCAATATTCCAGCTATATGGCAGCGGTCTGTAAATAATCGAATCTGGACCAGACAATCCAGTGATCAACAGCATGAGCATCTTACGACAAGCATGGGTTACTGAAGATCGATTCTAACCCGGATCATCGCGGGTTCATCTGACCTAGAGTTGAGTATCAGTCATACAGGCCGTAAAACAACTCTCACCCCATCAGTCATTCAGACAATAATATTTTGTTGCAACATAAAACGTCACGCTTTTGTTTCTGGACGTCTCTCGCACCTGTGTCAATCGGAAACTGTTTCGTCAATGTGTACCGCAGTAATGTCGTGTAATATGTATCAACACGTTTTGCCACCCTTAAGTTTGTGTGTGATCTGAAGACGCAGTTAAAGTTTCAGTCTGAGGATGAATAATTACTTAACGGCAATCCTTTTAGTCATTCCCATTTGACTGCCGTTCCTATGTCTTCCGTAATTAAAGCTTGTCTCGAGCGCGTTTAAGACCAATGTTACTGGGATCTCAATGGCTTTGATGGTGATAATAGTTCATTCTAATCGAATTACTGCCTTTTTCAGATCGAAGTAAGATCATTACCAAGTCCGGTGATGTTTAGGGATTTTATTGATTTCCGAAACCTGAACAGTTCTCATTTCTCCTTGATAGTCGTAAGAAACGTAGGAAGCACAATGCGCTCCTCCCGACATTTAAAATGTATTAACATTTCCGTGCGTGGCCTGTTCGCAGGAATACGAGATGGAGAGTTACGAATATCAAATTCCATAGACAATAGGCATCTCGGTATCTTCGTTGTAAATGTCTCTCGAGATCATGTCGTTATTATCAACAAGCTTTACAATTGGAGGTGACGTCGGTTAAGAGGATGCGATATTTTGATATGTCATGTAAATCGTCTGTCTGGGGATAGTTGTCCTTGCTAATGACTGGATGTCGTGAACATTTCTCGGTAGACACTATCTGGCACATCTTCGATTGTCCAATGTATCATATTCCCGTAGTTCTTTGAGTGGGTGAGTAAGTGAGTATGGTTTTACGCCGCTTTTAGTGTTATTCTAGCAATGTTTTGGCGGGGGACACCAAAAATGCGCTTCATGCATTGCACCCATCTAAGAAATCGAACCCGGGTCTTCGGCGTGGCGAACAAACGCCATAACCACTAGGCTACCCCCACCGCCCCGTAGTTGTTTGAGACATGTTGTATTTAACTATTGTAACGGAAAGGTTTAGGATTTTCGGTAATAAATAGTTTTACCCTGACTAAAGGACTGAGATATTAAGAAACAAATCGTATTTTGATGAAATAGTCATCTTATGCATATTTCGAATTAGTGGTAACCCATAATCTCTCACATGCTAGATTATCATATTTAATGGCCGTTTGCCTTTAAATACAATAGACATTTTCATTTGAATTTTATGGTCAATAGCCGGGAAAATTCGCTTCCAAAGATTCGTTTTCAAATTGTATAAAAACAAGACGTTTAACACAGCTGAGCACCCAGGATACACTTAAGACGAAAAGAATTTCTGTTTGCGATAAGAGAGTGAGATGGAGACATGTGTTGGGTAGCGATTTTCTTTATATAATGGCATGGGAATATACCCGAACAAGCGAGGATGGGTAAGCCTTTGGCAAGTTGTGTTCGGGGAAACCTGTTCCTTAGATTTAACGTTGTCATATTGCATAATTACACCAAAGTCTAGTTAATCTCTAAGATGATTTGGTCATTAAGTGGCCTCATTCACCTCTTGAAGGAGTAATGATATACTCCGAAACGTTCCTCATAATAAAGATTTTGACATCCATAAAACTCTCTTCAACAAAACGGGAAGAACTTACGACAAATGGCGGGATACAAATGGAATGTTTCAGAAATGTTTTCAGGCTGAAAAACGAGTATTTCATATTTACACCTTCAAGACCTCCCTCCAAAAATCCGTCTTGAACCTCGTACGTACCAACTCTGACCTTTATCTAACAAAAAACAAGATAACATTACCATAATCCTACCCAAAATGTTACGCGAATCAACACAATACATCCTTTCAGTTCAAACACTAACAGCCCGTGTCCATGCTATCGCAATTGCTGTGACCTTTCCTTGAGCAGGACCCTTAACAGAATTTTATGGTGAATACGAGTGGTCGATGACGTCATGTGGAGTGCACTGGCTCATTTTGTCTCTATCAAGGAACTCTCTGCATCAGCAGGCATTGGTGTTGCATTGAATCAGACACAGCCCTGTACCTTCCTCCGTCAGGACATGGCAGTGTAACCATTGGAGGTCAGATTAAATTAACCTCAGTCGAAATTTTAACCCTCCAATCAAAATGCAGGATGCATCGGGTTTAGACCTAATTACGCGCCAGCTCTCGAAAAAGAACCGTCCTAATTGTGTCCAACGTTTTAACGCTATCCGTTTTTATTTCTGCTGGATAGCCTGTTTGCAAATTTTGGTCTAAACAAATTAAATACCATTCTTAATGAATGAAACGCCGAAACGACAAATTTAAGGTTTCGACAACGTTTTGAAGGCATTGTTGATTTCCATTTGGAACTACAGAAATGCTCTATTTGCTGAAATCCTAATTCGCTCTCTCAAACAAAAAGTTCAAAACCCTCAAGGCTGTTTGGGTGATTAGAAAGTTCACCTCTGGAATGAGATTGTGACAGAGAGTGGTATAGAATAAAGGATCTGAGATTGGGGTTGAATGAAAGGTTTGATGCAGCTTCAAGAATACGATTTGCCAGAAATTTGACAGATATAAGTTTTTTCAATTTGTAAATTTCGGTCTCCACGCTCATACTAAAAAGTAGTAGAATTTACTAAGTTAGTAAACAGTTTGGAAAATATCGACTTATTAGACAAGCAGGTGCCATGTCGTGTATTAGGAAATAATATTTACCAACGAGTTAATAGTGCTTCTATCCATCTTTCAAAGAACTACCTGTATTGGTTGTAAATTATACAAATTTAATTGGTCCTATTTACTACTCTTCTCATAAGTAACCAACTGCAATGATTATTTCTAATATAATAAATATTTCTAAGCTTTTTGTTCATTGTCCTGATTGCGTTAACGCAGTCTGACGGCGTGAATGGTGCTACTACCGGTTTGACCAGTTTGAATACTCAATTACATATGAAATTGATGGATTATGAATGTCTGGGGCGTACACACTTTTTATACTTTATCCTGGTGTGTGTGTGGTGTTTGTGAGGCGGAGGATCTGTGATTGTGTGGAAAACATGTAATTGTTCCATTGAAAAAAATATTCATGCATCAGACTTGACACAAATTGTCTGCATCAAAAATACATCTTTGCATGATGTTTTCTTTTCAAAATGTGTTGTGTAAATTCATCAAAATGCCATCATGTTAAGTTGATACAGCCAGACAACATCTGGAACTCGTGAATACGCAACGATATGGGTTTAGGTATTGTTATAGTTTGAGACTGATTTCTGGCATCTACTTAAAGCTTGTGAAGTTCACATTAACATATCGATGGACGTAGGCGCCTTCTTGGATTAGCATCTCTTCTCCTTGCTTAGAAATTGCTTCAATCATTTAGTATGAAAGATATGACCACGCCGCGTTGGGTCTCAACCATGAATACTCTACAACCTCAAGGATTATCTGTTGAGCTCGGTCTTCTTCCGTGATGGGATTGAAAGCGACGCCTCGTTGGGGTGTTAACGTTGTAAGGAGCTAATGCGTTGTAAGGAAAGCCGGTAAGTGGCAAGTGACCGGATGTTAAGATGGCGAGTCTCCGAGTAATCCGGTCCGGCTGAGATCTTCTAAATCCCGTCTGACCTCACGTCCACACTAACGTCACCTTGACCAACCGTAGCTTGTTGCATGAAAACCACTCCTGGACGTGGGTCAGTGTGAGTTATGTGGGTCACTGTGTTATTTATTGTTATAGCACTGTTGCTTAGTTTTGTATAGTTGCGGTGGGGTAGCCTCGTGGTTAAGGCGTTTGCTCGTCACGCCGAAGGCCCAGGTTCGATTCCCGCGTGGGTACAATGTGTGAAACCCATTTCTGGTGTATCCAATCTTGATATTGCTGAAATATTGCTAAACGCGGCGTAAAACTAAACTCACTCACTAGTTTTGTATAGTCAGGTGACCAAACGACCAAGAAATCGATCACATTTTCTCATAATCGAACACAAACAATTTGGGAACTACTGTTTTAGTGTTTGAAACACTCAACAATGGAACATATCTTAGAGGTTATCAGAGCCTAAAACATGTTTAATTCTTAGAAAAATGACTTCACTTACTGAACAGTCGAATATTTCTTGCTGTTTATGTTCGTGATATATTGCCACTTTAAAGTAGCAACTTGCATCATTTTACATTGGATGTGAAATTTGCAAATGAAATTTGCGCAGCTTAAAAATAGAAGGAAATAACAACAGAGCTGTGTCTTATACCTATCTGCAATAACAACCCGAATAGGAAAATCTGAAACATTACGCTAACCAATATTTTTCGATGATTCCCGTTGGTAATGAACCAATTACTATTCGTGAGATTTCAACCAATTCCCAACACTACTTCATGGTCACCATATCGAAATTATCTCATGAAGTTCGTGATTATGCGAGGAACAGTTAGAAGTATTTGTACATAACATTTGAACGTACGGTCATGTTCTGCGCAAGATCTCTGAAAAGACAGGGTGACATGGATTCAGATGAAATCGGTATAAACCTGGTTTGCTTGATCATTTAATGATGATCTATACTAATCATCTAGTTGAGGTGTGGCGGCGGGTAGCCTCGTGGTTAAAGCGTTCGATTCCCTATATGGGTACAATGTGTG
>VKKT01000060.1:76391-88992 GCA_008038995.1 Haliotis laevigata
GTGTGTTAGACACTGTGAACCACCGTTCGTTCGTATGCTAGTGGCGTGGCATCATGCCTTCCTGTCAAGTTCCAGCTCGGGAAATTTCTACAAATAGCTCCAAGGCCTTGTTGCCCTCTAATGGAAATAGCCACAGATACTTTATTAACCAGCTATATTATTAAAAGCGAGCTTGTAAATGAAATGTAATACCTTTGGGAGTTCAGTTGGAAACGTGTTGCTGTGTGATGTGTAATGGTTGATCTGTAAGGACAACATGACCTCCGAGTAATATTTCATTTCACTATAGTTATATTTGAAGAACAGAACACATCAGAACTATTACTCTCAGGCCGGGAGCCTCGGCATAAGAGGTACAAATATACATTTAAGTGTACATAGGATGGCGGGATGGTTTCCATGGAAGATTGTACCGTTTTCGTGATGGTAATTACGGAATATACACACAAAATATAATAACACTAATTCGTTACAGTTAAACAAATCGTTAAATCTTAACACACTGGGTTTTTAACATAACAGTTTGGGGTATAAGTTTTCCAGTGATGTTTGAATAAAGGGCAGAGAAAAATGTAATGAAATTTATCGCCAGCATCAAACGTGTCGCAGAGGAACAACGTTATGTAACAAACATCCATGTAGAGACACCTTCCATAATCCAGTCAGGGCATTTTAGTTGAAAGAAGATTTCATGATGGTTCTTGAAACGATTTACGATTGTGACGGATCCACTATTTGCTATTCTGGAGGTTGCGGGTGGTCTTGGGGTTATAAGGAAGATTATAATATAACCGACAACCAGATTCTTTTGGTAATTAAACTATGAACCTAAATATGTTTTTACTAAATTACACTAAATGGCAATTTACTAAATTACACCTTGCGGCAGTCCATAATTAGTGGTTTTTAATGTTGTTTTTACAACAGTCTGAAGCACGATTGTATTTAAGCATTTCGGGGGCAATTTTATGTTTTTTTTATGAAATCGTATTACAGTATTAGATCTCCAGACCATCGTTAGATTTTTACGAAAAAGCTTTTGAAGCATTCTTTTACATTATCTACCTTTTTTCCTTTGTGAAAATTACACATTTCCAGTCCAACACACTGAACATGTTGGACATCCACTACAACTACATGTCAATACCTGCCCGTGAAGGTCCGGAATAGAATACTGATCTTCTGTAACCCTTGTCGTAAGAGGCGACTGACTTGGTTGACACATGTCATCGGTTCCCAATTTCCTCACTCACTCATGTCAATTCCGTTCAAACTGACTGACCGAGTATGGTTTTACGCCGTTTTTAGCAATATTCCAGCAATATCACGGGGGGACACCAGAAATGGGCTTCACAACTTGTACCCATGTGGGGAATCGAACCTGGGCCTTCGGCGCGACGAGCGAACGCTTTAATCACTAGGCTACGCCACCGTCTCTCGGTTCAAACGGTTAAGGGTCGAACACTTCAAGTCTCGATCCGAGTTAACGGACATATTTTACAGCAGCTTCAATGACCAAACTCGGCATAACACCAAGCGAGTGAGTGTGCGCAATTGATATTCCAGCAACATCACGTCGGGGACACCAGAAATGGGCTTCGCACATTGTACCCATGTGGGGAATCGCACCCGGGTCTTCGGCGTGACGCACGAATGCTTTGACCACTAGGCTACACCACCGTCCCTATCACACCAAGCCCATACTCCAGTACTAATACTGTTTTCATGAAAACATCATCACAATTTTACGTTATGTACAGCGTTAATCCGCACCAGTATCGTCGGTTAAGGCTTCGACTGATTGAATAATATAACTTTGATATTTTTCATTTGCTATCATGATCCCTAATCCGACATCGTTGAACCTTTCAAGACTGTCTGAAGGTTTGTCGTGGTTTAACCAAAGTGGTGTATGCCAGAGAACAGCATCTCTGGTGACTGTCTCTCACACCCAGCTGACGTGCTGTATAGTGTCTGAAGCAGCCTTATACCCATCATCTCCGTCATCTTTAGCATCTCTAGCAGATACGTGACTGGTAACACTCTGGTGGGTGTAACTTCCGTAACATATCGTGACGAGCGAACGCTTTAACCACTAGGCTACCCCTCCGCTCACTGTGCGGCAGAGAATCTCTAAATAACTATTTGTAGCATCGGTATATATTGCATACCATCACAATACGTACTGACTTCAAACATATATAAGTGAGTGGATGAGTTTCGTTTTATGCCGCAATCAGCAATATTACAACTTTATGGCGGCGGTCTGTAAATAATCGAGTCTGGACCAGACAATCCAGTGATCAACAGCATGAAAATCGAACAGCATGAAAAGTCGGCGAGCCTGACTTACCGATCCCGTTAGTCGACTCTTATGACAAGCATGGGTTATTGAAGATCAATCTAACCCGGACCTTCACGGGTATCAGATATATAGTAAGAAACCAGAGTCAACAGAGGTACGTGAGCTGGGTATTCTACCATTGGGGCATGGTATATCATTGGTCCTGCACTATACACACGTCATAACTGCTGAAAAACTGTGACACAAGTAAAGGGACATAACTCTGTTGGTACTTGTCTTGGACCTGCCAGTTGCGTTTAGCACAATCTAGTACTATTTGTGTTTGTTTGTTTGTTTGCCAGCAATATTCCAGCTATATAGCGCCGGTCTGTTAATAATCGAGACTGGACCAAGCAAGCCGGTGATCAACAGCATGAGCATCGACTTGAGAGTGTTGGAATACAATGACATGTGTCAGTCAAGTCAGCGAGTCTGACCACCCGATTCCCTTAGTCCACTCTTTCTACCAGCATCGTTTGTTGAAGACCAAAGTTTTTAATTAAAGCATAACGGGTAAGGGACGACTAACGGGATCGGGTGGTCAGGCTCGCTGACTTGGTTGACACATGTCATCGGCTCCCAATTGCGTAGATCGATGCTCATGNTGTTGATCACTGACTTGTCTGGTCCATACTCGATTATTTACAGACCGCCGGAATATTGCTGAGTGCGGCATAACTCCCTCACTCACTCACTTCTACTGCTGCTGCTGCCGCTGACACTGGCCGCCTCTATGATTTATGCTGGTAGTTCAATTCCCTGCTAAATTTGACCCTCAAACCCGGTCCGACTGCAGGTTTATTTTTTTTCAGTTTTATTTCTATTTATGTTTCTTTATAAGTTATATGATATACGGAGAATTTGGTCGATACCCGATGTATATTAAATTAAACAAAAGACTTATGTATTTAGCACAAAATGGTAACAGTCACCCGCCAAGCTAAAGAAATCAATGTATTTCCCTGGATTGAATCTGTAAGAAAGACACTAAATGACTGTGGTTTAACTGAAATATTTTACAACCCATTTCTCTGTACAACTAAGTTTCTCTCTTTTAAGATCGAACAGATCCTCAAAGACCATTTTTTACAGAAATGGCATACCTCCATGATACAGAGCTCCAAATCTTCTATTTATCGTATCCTAAAAAACAATATAGAATTTGAGAGATATCTCTTTCTGCCAAAACATATCTATTTTAAAGTTCAGAACAAGTAATCACCACCTCCCTATAGAAGTTGGCCGTTGGGCAAATGTTCCTAGAGAATATCGTCTGTGTAATTTATGGAACTCTCATGCCGTGGGAGATGAACTCCATTATCTGTTCAAATGCGATGCTTTATTACTGTATAGACAAACATATTTACCTTCTTACTTGAATTCAAAAACCTTGTGGAAAGTAGTCAAACTGTTCTCGTCTAAACAAACGCGCAATCTTAAAAACCTTGCTATGTCCATTAATGTAATATTTAAGTCTACAAAGAAACATTAACCTTTGGTTCTTTTTCGCTTTTATCTGCCATCTTGTCATGGATATATTTATATGACTATAGTAATATTGTATCCTCATGTACCACCGTTGGTGGTGTTTTCAGTAATATATTGAACTTGAACTTGAACTATTTCTGTTCCTTTCAGTTGTCATGTCATAGGTACAGTAAGTAGGGGAAGTTTCAGGTGGGGAATTTTTGCCCAGCAGTCTCGAACCAATCTGAATAAACAAACAAAAAGTGAATTCCCCAAGTGAATTCCCAAAGAAATAAAAACACTATATTTGCGTTTGGGGGGCATTAATAATACCCCTCCCACACTTGCGGGACACCCAGAGAGTAGCGAAGTTGGCGTGCACTGGTAAGGAAATTCCCGCTACTTGCGTAAAGGGACATAACTGCGTAAGCACTGGCGTGTGGGCATTTTCCTCAACCGGCGCAAATTAAATGATCCCCGAAAGGTGTTTTGTACAACATAAAATTATGGGAGTGATTCTCTGTACATGCATGACGATAAAGCAGTCGTTCAATTTCTTCCAAACTACTATTAAAATTGATATTGTGTACTGTGTTCATAACACACGTCATCAAAATTCCATCCGTATCATGGCGCACCTAACCTGAGACAGACACATCAGTACGTACTGTGACATATTATCCATCCAATCCTCATAAGCTATCTCTGATGACAAGCACTGGGTGCCTGTTTGTGTTGTAATACCATATGGATGGGTTGTTACTGGAGAATCATTTGTTTCTTTTTACCCACCCACTCCGACAAAACTACAACCATATTGGACACAGGAGAGAGTTTGTGGCCGATGTCATACCATCACAATCTGGTACAGACCCAGACCCAGGGACGTGCCCGTTGACATCTGGGGCGGTGGGGTAGCCTAAAATGGTTCAAGCGTCCTCTCGTCGCGCTGAAGACCCGGGTTCGATTCCCCACATGGGTACAAAGTGTGAAGCCCATTTCCGGTGTCCCCCGCCGTGATATTGCTGGAATATTGCTAAGCACGGCGTAAAACCACTCTCACTCAAATAACGTTTCTATTTTATTTTGCCCGTCAAAATGCAAAATCAAGTAATCAGGCCGCGTGATACATTAGAATCAGGGTTACTTTGTTATGTCTCATCATCTAAACGACTGTAAATAAATATACCAGCATTTTATATCCCCCAAACAATCAAGGTTTAAAAAACAGTTTCCTTGGCAGTGTTTGTAATTGGCCTGCCCATGGGAACTGGATTGCTCCCCTTGGTAGTCGTATTTAAAGAACATCAATATCAATAAAATAAAACTAAAAAACACGGACATAACTCGGGATTTGATTTTATTCTCAATAAGAAGCAAATAACGAAGAAAACAGTTTCCGTGTAATGCGTCTCGCACCATTAGAGACATAAAAACCCAAAGAAACACACTGAACTATGTAACAATGAACACTCGTGGTAGGGTACCTTCACCATGGACAGGTAGAAGTGCTGTGTGGTACACTTAGCGATCTAAGCGTCCAGCTGGATTATGCACATCATAACTATAACATAATCAACATACATATACATCTATAATGTGGACAAAACAAGGTAACGCTATGTACCGGTATCAGTATTAGACACACCAAAATCTCGCTAAAAAACAAATTGAGTCCCTTAGCTGAGCCAGGATCCGCGATCCGTACAGGTGCAGATTTGAATTCAGTTTGATCCCTGATGTTTCCCTTCAAAAAGCTTGTTAGTTGGTTTCTGTAAAGTGTTTAACATTTACGATTTCCGTCCGTTTGGTCATTCCATACATAATATAGTTACTGGCAGCACATAATTACTGCTCGTAACGACGTTAAACGTCACTCATTTAGCACAGACATCACAGAACACATCTATAAATATATTACGGAGTCAAATAGAGTCGTATATACATATGCCTTTTAAAGCATCAAACATTTGAATATATACATCGCTGCCCCCAAAAATAATAAAATAAATAATTAAATAAATAAATAAATAAAAAATAAATAAATAAATATATAAAATATAAAAAAAATAATAATAGTTAGCATAATAGAATATATTTCATAAAAGTTAAACGTGATCGAACACTTCCCTTAATATTTAACCGATGACGACGGGGTTTATACGGAGTAGGTTTCAATTGTGTATACTTGTGTAACAGTGACTAATTTTTCTTGCGAAATAAACTAGGTCACCAGCTCAATTTCCGTCCTGTTTCCTTGTTTCCCCTTTATGACTAAACAGAATACATGCATGTAACCTTCACGCCGAACCACTGCTGACGTGAAATAGCTGCACATGCACGACAGACAGTGTGAGTCAGCCACAGTCCCTTCAAAAGATAAGATTTACAAATATTCATATGGTACCACCATGTCAAAATGATGAGATCAATTTAGAGTACATAGTCTTGATAAAATACAAAGAAGGTCGTCTGGGAACGAAATACATTTCTGAGCGGGAGAAATAAATCCCTTATACACTGTTTAGAAGAAAACAGTTTGGATTCTTGAGTGGGAGATTAAATGACTTGTGCCTCGACTTAATTTAAGTCACGTGGCACGGCACATTTCTACCTCAACTCAGTCGAACCGCAGCCTTCTATCAATTTCCAATTCATTTTTACTTTTTAACAACGGAAGATTGAAACATGCAAAGATAAATTCCGTGATGGGTATACAACCTAACGAGAAACCAGACGATATATAACTGCTACAACTTCCAATACACAACATCGGGCCCAGTTTGCACACGTAGAGCGTTTATAATGCAAACGCTTGTCGAACACCTGCTGTTATCAGTGACTTCAGCGATTTTCAGGTACTTGTCACTGCAGTTTTACGTTTTGTGTCTAATGGAAAAAGTTTAATATTTACAATTATCGCTGCACTGCAATTGCTTTTTATGCAAGTGCGTGCGTGTGTGAGTGAGTGAGTTTAGTTTTGCGCCGCTTTTAGCAATATTTCAGCAATTTCACAGCGGGGGACACCAGAAATGGTCTTCACACTTATGCAAGGTCCAGTTTCATTAAACGATCGTAATACTACAACTGCCTTACGTCTATGAAGGGTAGCCTAGTGGTTAAAACATTCGATCGTCAATGTGGATACAATGTGTGAAGCCTATTTCTGGTGTCTCCGTTCCCACACAGCATCAGTATCCCACTGACACACCACAACCATTCAGTATTATACACGGACAGCAAACTAGTAGCATGTTGTATACATCCGGACCCAGTTTTACAAAGCTCTGTCAGTATTTATATGACTATCTCACAGCCCCATTAACATACAATTATTAATAGTCATAGCACTGGGGGCGCTTTGTGGTAAGGTGCTCCGATATCATGGGATCTACAAAACACTGTCTACTGAAATGTATGTACAATACCATATGATATTGCAGGACATGACCCTCGTAATTACAGATCTATGTTAGAGTTGATGCAATAGTAACTTCGGTAGTGAAATGGCTAGACGCAACAGCACTGGCACTGATGATTGTGAAATGACTAGCAATAGTACTGATGATTGTGAAATGACTAGCAATAGCACTGATGATTGTGAAATGACTAGCAATAGTACTGATGATTGTGAAATGACTAGCAATAGTACTGATGATTGTGAAATGACTAGCAATAGTACTGATGATTGTGAAATGACTAGCAATAGTACTGATGATTGTGAAATGACTAGCAATAGTACTGATGATTGTGGAAATGTCCAGAAGCAATAGCATTGCATATTTGGACAATGACTAGAAGCAAACGTTCTGTCTATAGTGGACCGACATTGGATATTTATTGATTGCTTCAGTTGTCACCTACAAAGAAAGATTGTACCTGTATATAAGCGCGCTTATGTATAGATTATACAAGCTGAGCGTAATCTGGCTAGCTATTCTCGAAACGTTCGTAGCCCTACGAATTTCATTAGCCCATTCTTAACACATTGGATACGATCAAAGTTAAGAATTCTTAGGGTTACGAATGTTTCGAGAATAAGGGCCCTGGTCCACCGGTGGCATCCTTCTCAAACACATGTAAAGGCAAGGCAAGTATTCACCTGAACACATACATGAGGATGTGAGGGAAGTGAAACAAGGAAAAGTGAGGAAAGAAATTACATCTGTAACAAAAATGAGAAAATAAGGAATGCATCGGCATTGGGCCTGTTTTACACATAAATTGGAATGAAAACAATCCAGTTTATGTAAACGGGTATGGCAAGAATATCACTTGATATTGTAAAACAAGTATACAAGTGTACTGTATATTCATCAACATACTCGGTACAGTATATAGCATGGTTCTGGCAGAATTCTCATATCAACTATGTCATGTCATACTGACCATATTATTAAATCATACAAACCACCATACTGATCATGGCATTACGCCATATGGACTATCATGTAATAAGTAATATGTTGGGTAATTTTCCATTAAGACCAAGAAAATTGTAATAAATGCATTTTCAGCCATCTACCCTATTTGAAATGTTGTAAAGTTACTGCTATTAAAGGTAACATATCTTAAATAACCACCGGGAGGTGTGAGTCATGCATAAAATATTATGAAATTTAAAAGTTAAATTCAATTTATGTATCTTTTTTATTAACATAGGAATATTCCTTGATAAAGCGCCAGAAGGGTTAACGTTTATCTTTAACTGAACTTCCCTCACTTAATTTTCAATCGAAAGACAAACATATTGTAAAATCAAGAGATATAGTTTCTTTTTCCCGAAGATAATCATAAAATTTATGTCATTATATTTAGGAAATGCGTGGACGAAACTTTGTCATTTCCGAATTCCCTATACACCAGTTCCAGAAGAAGTGATTCTTGACACATTGTTCGGGGAACGAAGAAAAGAAACTCTTCTGTCAATAATGTCAAATATGTGAACGGTCATATATTTAGTGATCAAATATAAGACAGAGAGGCTTAATATGCCACAAATGAACATTTGTTTGAGCTGTGAGACAATGCAATACCGTTTAGGAAAGTTTATGTCTTAGGGACGGGGAAATAAGCGAGAGTAAGTAATGGAAAAGAGAGAAAAAGCCATTGGAATACGATAGTATGTCATGGAAACAAGATATTAAGTGTTGCAAAGGCATTGATTAACGTTTATAACCTCTTCTCACGTTCTCAGTAAAGCGTGTTATTTTATTTTTCCGCCAACAAGGCCAAAAAAAGTAAAGACATTATCAAAACTACCCAGTTAATAGAAAACCTACTCACACCATTAGTTTCTTTAATTTCGGTCACTACTTGGTCTACTGTTCCTGTCTTCTTCTCCTCCACAGTACAGTTGTTCTGGAGGAATGTTTTAAACTCATAGTCCTTTAAGTCCTTGGACTCCGAGTTCAGCAGACACTGTCCTTCCAGTGTCCACGGTTCAGACACCCGCATGGCTTCAAACACAGAACAATCGCAGTTCAGATCTAGTCCTTCTAGCCAAATCTGTTGGAATGTTTTCTCTTTATATTGTAAAACAAAACGTACATCAGTCATGTTGGTTCGTTTCAAAGCCAACGAAACACCTCGACCCTTTCCATCAAAAACATTGTCTTCGATCTTATAGAGGCAGTTATCAGAAAAATCGTAGGAATTTGCTCCGATTCCCTTCAGTGAATCAGTTTTCAAAACACATATTCGGTTTTTGTTTAGTGAAACGTGATGAAGCTTGGTCAAATTGGACAAGAAATCTCTTGGTACTTCTGTCAAACCCCTGTCGTTAATAAATATTGAAACCAAGCAGTTTTTCTGTGGTTCAAGTATGGACGCTTCTAGGGGCACTAACGTCTTGCTGATGTCCAGGGTTTGGAGACAGTAAGATCCTTTTAGCGACGTAGATGACATGTCTACAAGTGGGTTGTAGCCTACGTTTAAGGTCTTCAGAGCTGCGAGACTCCACATCCCCGCTGTGGGCACATCATCCAGTAGGCATGTCCTCATTGCAAGAGACTCGAGACTCTTCTCAAGCCCAGCGAGAGATCCTTCTTCAATTTTCAGGCCACCATTATCACTGAGGTCAAGGTCACGTAAGCTTGACATTCCTTTAAAGCTATTGATGGATATTGATTTTATGTTGTTCAATCTCAAGGTCAGTTTCTTGAGATTATACAGATCCTTGACGGCAGAAGGGACCTCTTTCAACCAGTTAAACGTCAGATCTAACTCCTCCAGACTCTCTATACCAACAAACGCTTTATCCCCAACACCTGCAATGTGGCAATTGTACATGGAAACGTCCTTCAGGGCGGTCAGACCAAGACCTTTGAAGATGTTTGGCGCAATCACACCGTCATTTTTCTGGCTGTTGTAGTTCAGTATCAACTTCTCCAGCTTTGAGAGCCCTCTGAGGAAGGTGAAGGGAGAAGTGAATTGCAGGTGGATGCTCTGTAACCCTAAGAACTGTAGCGACCCTGCAAGGTTTATCAGGGCACTATCTTGCAGCTTCACGTTGTCATTAGCTTCGAGAAACAGCATGGCGACATTCAGATTGCTGGGGAAGTCGCTCCGTGATACGGACATGAGCATATTTCTTGACAAATCCAAACGTTTTGGGAGAGCATTTTCACTTAAAGATGAAAGATCTGGAACCTTCATGAAAGCTCTGCCCTTACAATTTACGAAGTAGGTATTACCTAGTTTGGGCACTCGACGAGTCCTACACACACATCTCTTAGGGCAGCTTATATCAGATGTATACACACAGGAAAATATGGTGAAAAGTAGAGTTGTATAAATTAAAATATGTTCCATCTTGCTCCGAGGACCCACGAGGATTCTTAGCATATTCCCGTTTGGTATTTTGGTCATTTCTGTTTTTCTTCAGGTAAAGAGAAGTGTGGTCGTCTCATATGGCCATGGTTTCAAGAAAAACCTGAAAAGACATTTGACATGTGTATTAGAAAAAAAATATAACAGGCGTCAAACAAAACTCACCCACTCAACACCCACATGAATAAAAGACACGTTCACGAGATACAACCAGATGGTTCAACAGATGCTTCAAAACATACAAGGGGCGGTGGGGTAGCCTAGTGGTCAAAGCGTTCGCTCGTCACGCCGAAGACCAGGGTTCGATTCCACACATGGGTACAATGTGCGGAGCCCATTTCTGGTGTCCCCCGCAGTGATATTGCTGGAATTTTGCTAAAAGTGGCGTAAAACCTTACTCGTTCACTCACTCAAAACACAGCTTAGTAGTATCCCCTGACAAGATGGGAGAAACCAAGCCATTTCTTCGTGCGAGATTCTGTTTTCAGGACGAGTATATTTAACGAACTTTCCTTCTTTTTTTCCAAATTGGGCAAACATACCTATTCAAGTATATTATAATTATCAACCCTATGTTGTTGATAGGGCATGACCAGGTTCATTCGTCGTCGGCCAGGAAAATACGTGTGAAAGTACTTGATATTGTTAAGCGAAATCGAAACACATCTGAAATATCAACGAGTATGGTTATTACAGTTTCACTCAAGAAAACTTGAATAGATCTCATCACAAAGTACAGCGCAAACTTATCTCTGATTAATACATAACACAAGCGTATGTTTGTTTTCTCTCGTTACATAACATCTTTACCGATCTGACGAATGTTGTCATCAGTGGGTGATCAGTCACGAGAAAAAAGAACATTTGCAGGTCGCAATCTCACCTGGCTTTCAAAATAGAAGTAACACTAAGTTATGTTAAAACGTAGTTTAACCTCACGTGAAACAACTTAACTTTACTGAAATATCAAATTTATTTAATGTTTGATAAACCGCCCTACCGTCCTGCTCCAGCAGATATGTGAAAGGAAATAACAATTAATTCCTTGTCCGTATTCCGGCTGACTCATGTTAAAGTTCACTTTACTCAAAGTCATTTCCTCTTTTTATGGGGCATTTTAAAAAGTTGATATTAATGTCTCCGGGCTTTCACCCACGAAAACAACAACAAAAATAACGATCAGAGTTTTCAAAGCTGTTTCAACAATGAAACAACGTATTTGGGGTCATATACTTAATTTTACTCCATCGAATAAAACTGGTTGTTTTCAACACTTGTAATTCTAAAGCGTTTAACAACAATAACCGGTGAAGATCTGGGTTAAAAGTGATCTTCAGCAACCCGTTCTTATTATAAAAGGCGACTAGCCAGATCGGGTAGTCAGGTTAGCAGACTTGTTGACACATGGTATTCCCATGGTTTACTCCCTACATTTGAACTACATCCCAAATTAACTACAGGGATTAATTAGGGATTAATTATCTGAGCAGAGGCACCCCCATGGCATGTAATGAGCACAGCCCATCAGCTCTCCCAGAAGAACTACATGCTTTAAAACTCCCATTTGTTACACACCCCAATACACATAAGGTCACAGACCACTGCACACACCTATTACCTATTAGTGAAAATGGGATAGTCCATACTCGTTACAGACATAGAAAGAGAACACAATTGATTAGCACTACATATCATTTTATTGCATTTTATATACATTTGTTTGCAAATCCATGTATATGAAGTTCATCATTCTTCGATGTCTTTTATTATTTATTTCTAAACCACTGACCGCCTCCGTGGTGTAGTGGTTAGAGCGTCCGCCCGGAGAGCGGAAGGTCTCGGGTTCGATCCCCGACTGAGTCATACCAAAAGACGTTAAAATATGGAACTTGGTTCCTGCCTGGCGCTCGGCATTAATGACTGGTCGTATAAGGGCTGGTCAGTATAATGTGTCTGAGT
>VKKT01000060.1:152077-163154 GCA_008038995.1 Haliotis laevigata
CGTGACATGGGTATCATGATAGGTATCGATTCATGAAACTTATGTATCGTGACATCCCTAGTAACATATTCTGAATCAGACACCCATATTGCGATGTATGGGGAGCTTAACTTTTTTAAAGTGAGTGACACTGATTGTACATGCAGATCCATTTTTCTCCATCTGCGGAACTAAAAATACCTCTTATGGTTGTCATAACAGCTATCTCAATATTAGGTTTAATAGTTTGGAATTGGGTTTTTTATACAATTAAGAGTATGTGAAGTATGAAATCTTGTTAATTAGTTATGAAGGGAAACAAAAGTTGAAAATATAAAGTCTGTTTAGATTACAACTTAAACCGAAGAGGTAATTATGAAACCTTGTAATATGTTTTTAATTAATGTACCGGTTCTCAGAAAGTGTATTATTATACCAGTATGCCAGTGCAGTTCCAGTAATCACAATACTTTTGTTCGACAGCAAAACAATGTCCGGCAGAAGTTTGTTGATGTTCTGAGGGAAGAGTTCAAGGACTCAGGCCTGGTGTTTGCCATTGGAGGCCAGATCAGTATCGATGTGTTCCCCCAGGGCTGGGACAAGAGGTTCTGTCTGCAGTTCCTGGAGAAGGATAACTTTAGAGAAATTCACTTCTTTGGAGACAAGACAATGAAGGTACGTGCGTCATCATGCTGGTTTATCTACTTTCGGTAAGTCAGTGTTACAAGGACATCCCCACAGTTTTGGGACTCCAGGTAGAACAGGTGTTCAGCAGCCTATGCATATCATGCACAGAGGCGTAATGGACCAGTGGGCAGGCTTTGTGACTTATCGTGTGTCATTGTACCCCCATTGAGAGAATTGCTGTTCACAATACTGATCATTAGATTGTCTGGTCCAAACTTGATTATGTACATACTTCCATCCATTGGCAGGAATTTAGACTTGTGTTGAACAACAGACAAACAGCATTACAGATTATGTAAGGGAGCTCACTCTGTTCATCACAAATTAAGTCTAAATGTTGTGTGCTTGTATAATTCCTGAAAACGGGGGATCAATTCCTCTCCTTCTCATTCTGCTTTTGATTAACAGTAGCCTGTATTGTGTTTCACTATTTTACATGGAACTGTTTATCATGTGATTGTTCTTTATGTGAAAAATATCATGAATTTTGTTTTTTATTTGCAAGGGAGGTAATGACCACGAAATCTTCTCCGACCCCAGAACGATCGGTCACACGGTCACAAGCCCTGAAGACACAAGGAAGCAAGTGTCAGAACTTATATTTAAATGATGTATAGGTCATGTGTCTGTCATGTCTCATGATGTCATGGAAGTAATGTCATGTGAGGAAGTCAGGTGGGTTGAAAACAAAGCTATGGCACTGGGTTGTACATGTACATGTATGGAATACACCCTGGGGGTTGGAGATCTAATGGAAAACATGTCAACAATGTGTTAGTTGTAATATTTTCACCATGTCCAGTCTTGACAAAGCTGAAACATTTTTCACACACAAAAATGTTCACAAGTAAATCGATGCAATGAAATTAAGTATTAGGGTTTTTTTGAGATTGTAATAATGAATGTGAAAAGACACTATTTCGGGGGACATTATTTATTGATGGGAAGGAATAAAGGGAACACAAGTTTAGCAAGTGAATGTTAAAGTCATTACTTTCAAACGATGTGTTAATGGTATTTATAAATGTTACAAGGAACTGGGAGCTAGTTGGCACCATTTCAACGGGACTGGTGCCCAGGTTTCTCCTTTAAAATGGCAGGTTCTCATGTTTAGTTATGAAGTCTATTATTACATGTAACATTGTCACGATGTTGTTTATGGTAAAAGTTTTATAACATGCCTGTATAAACATACTTGAAGTAGCATACATATGGGCAGAACAACAGCAAAAATTCTTGTGAAAATGAGTTCTTTTTCATTCTGACAAAATACTGCCAATAGCCGAATATGCAGAGGTGTTAGCATTTGAAAGCAACCCTTCATTTCATGAAGTGCATTATTAACAGATTATTTGTGAAACTATTCACCATGGATTATTGCTGTCATGAAAGTTCCATGAAGATCTGTCCTTGATCCTCCAGCCAGATTACTGTAGAATGTCATGGGGGGCTTGAGTTCGGTCATCATCACTGTTCCAGGAATGTATGTATGCTTTTACTATATTGTTATGTTGTCTGCACAGACAGGCCACACGTGGGAAATAAAATGGTTGTTTCATAACCTTTGTCTGTCATTTATTGGTAAAGGAAATTACAAAACATTCATAGTTAACACCATGGATGCTAGAGGGACATATGTCCTTCCTCTTCCAATAAAACTTGGCTGAAAATTGACCTCTCGCAATCATATCTTTGAGTGCCGTTGGCAACTGAAACTTGTCTGTTGTTTCGGTACCTGTTGGTGGACAGAACCATGTGCTACAGAGACCTTGTCTTTTCTTAGTACTGTCCATCTTCAGGAAAACAATGATGCATGCTTATGTTGTACACAACAATATCATACTGGAAGACCCTTGGAATGGCATCCACACATCTGACCCACTGGGGGAAGTGAACCTGGCCCTTTGGTGTCACGAGTGAATGCTTTAACCACTGGGCTACCAATTACATGGCAAAGATTAATTTTAATGTATTCTGTCCAGGGGTCCCATAGAATCTACTAAAGCAAGAATCAAACCCATGAGTACACAAAGAGTTTATTGCACCTACAGTCTACCACTAGCTTGCTTGACTGTATATACAGATCATTACACTATAACATAAAATGTACGATCATTCAATAGGTAACAATTTAACATAAAACTTCATGAAATGGTCATTAATGACTTCTCCAGTATTGTGTTATTGTGATTCTTCTGAAAGCAGAATTTCAGTGCAATGTGTGAACACCCGGTCTATTATCACAAATTCTACATCAAATTATGAGAAAAAGCAAATTATTTTGTAGATAAATAGATTTATTATAATAGGAATTTCCGCAAGTACATGGAGTAAGATGACAGCAACAAAATAGTACTTTTAGATTCACAAATCATCTACCATATACACTGAAACACTTACCGAATTCCAATTTTTGTAATACATGGCAAACAGCCTATAAAACAAATTAGGTATTTAGGTTCGAGATAATCAAACAACAAAGTCATTGTACAGGTCAGAATCTCATTCAGTGTGTGAGAATGGACTTGCGCACACAAGAAAACATATTTTCTGACTTTGAGCTATAGTTGATTATATATTTCCATTGTATGCCAGTATATATGAACAGGCTTAGACGTTCTCCACCCATCGTTTATCTGATCAATATTAAAAGAACAAAGATTACAATGTCAGCTTCTGTTTACAGTATAAGGTAACAAATGATTATAATGGCATTTCCCAGCAAACCACAGGCATCACAAACAAATGTCTTAACTGGTTCTTCCACACCCGCTAAGTGAGTGAATTGGATTTAATACCACTTTCAAGAATAGTCAAATTATTTTACAGTGTGTTCCCTTAGGGAGGAAAGCCTGAGGTGATGTAGGTCTCCGATATTTACTACCTCGGTAAGAACCACATGCACGAAGAGCACCTATGGTGCTGGCAAACCAACAACATAATCGGGGCGAATTAAATCATAGGTTTCGGGCATGCCTTAGGGACACAAATCAGCACAGCGAATTGTGGCAGCTCAGATGACTGAGCCACTCAAGACCCTCCCTTAGTGACAAAACTGATCAATGAAAACTATAATGAACATGATGAAAGGCAAAATATGTTACCGCAAAATTTACTAACCGAAAAAATATAATCCTGATGGACACTATGATTTTCCCTTGTTTATATATTGAGCAATTTTCTGTGTTCACAAGCCAGTAGTTAAGAAACGCTTGTGCAGGTCATATTCTTCTGTACAAATAAAATTTGAAAATCTGTTTCATCAACTTGCTTACACCGACACGCAATGGTAGTGGGAAAAAGAACAAATCTGTAGAAGAACAAACACTGTTTAGTCATGAAAATGAGATGTTTTACTCCGATATTATACCTTTCTCAGTTAAGATCTGACATCTCTCCCATAGGAGGTTGCATCAGGTGAACTTTCATCGGCCAATTACCACTGAGCTTCTCGGTGTTACAAGAAAACATTCAGAAGAGTTTGAAAATATCTAAACTCAATGCATCAAAAACAAAAGCCAGAAAATAAAGCTGTGCTTCTGGATGCTGTAAACAGCAAGTTGTTTCATACCAGGTCTTTATAAGTGTGTTTACTTTTGTTATTTCAAGATGGTAAAGAAACGAGGCAAAGGGATTACTCACTGGTTAGCGTGCATCATGCTTCCATGTATATGACCACAGATAAGCCGAATTTGGTGTAATAAAGTTACTTCTGGAGTTGTGGTCACAGATGTAACATTTTAAAGAAAAAGATCTCATTTTGAGCGGATCCGTGTCTACGTGGACAGAACAGAAAGTAAGTCTTCAGTGAACTACACATTTACAGCATGCTGTCATGGACCAAAAAAATGTAAACACAACACAACACATTGCCTAAAACATATCTAATAACTCAGTGACCACACAGTATGGATTTCAGAAAATACACTGACATGAATATTCACAAGGCCTTACTGTATTGTTCTGTGAAGCCTGGCCAAGTGAAGACACTGTTCTTGAATGTAAAGGACTAAATATGTGTATCACACAAATAACTGCATTAAAGAAATTACTCAAGACTAATGCCTATGATTTAAGAAGCTGTCAAGGCTTACGGGGCTTCTAAATTCAGTCAGCCCTCAGGAATATTGTTTAGTCTAATCTACAATACATGGAGTTTTCTGACATGGAATAATGCACTGGGGTGAAAAAACAACAGTAGATTCAAATTACGCTATTTACACAAGAACTACCAAACACAATCATCATACATCGCATACTGTATAAATCTCCAACCATATGTAATAAAGTTGTAGTGTAAGTAGTGTTGGAATTACCCTAACTGCTGCCATTGAGTGACTACAAGACGGGTTGCCATGCATAATGCCTGACAAGTCAGGCTACCTGTGTAACTATGGTTACATACAGACTGTTTGGTTAGAATGCAAAATGCATCCATAGCTTTGCTGATTCACATACCAAGGATGACATCTCTGGCTACCTGTGTTACTATGGTTACAGACTGTCTGGTAAGCATGCAGAATGCCTCCATGGCTTTGCTGATCAACATACCGAGGATAACAAGTCAGGCTACCTGTGTTACCATGGTTACATAAAGACCGTCAAATACCAAGGATGACATCTCAGGCTACCTTATGTTGCCACGGTTACAGACTGTCTGGTATAAGCATGCATAATGCATCCATGGCTTTGCTGATCAACATACCGAGGATAACAAGTCAGGCTACCTGTGTTACCATGGTTACATAAAGACCGTCAAATACCAAGGATGACATCTCAGGCTACCTTATGTTGCCACGGTTACAGACTGTCTGGTATAAGCATGCATAATGCCTCCATGGCTTTGCTGATCAACATACCAAGGATGACAACTGGTTACATATAGACTAGTTTGGGGACAGTGATTGTTTTCTTACCACCAGATCTCACTCATTTCTGTAATACAAACTTTTCAATGTAGGCCAAAACAGGATTTACTGTTGTTTGTTTATTGTTTAATGCCCCACTCAACAATGTCCCAGCTATAGGACAGTGGACTGTACATAAAGTGTGGACCAGACAATCCACTGATTGACATCATGAGCATTGATCTACACAACTGGGACATGTATCACGTCACAAATTATGTGAAGTGACAATATTCAAGGTCAGTATCAGTCCCCTAATTCTGGGGTCTACATTGAAATGTGCTGTTTTAATGCCAAATGGAATTGCAAAATTCTTTATAGAAGGATAACAGTTGGACATTTTTCAGTTTCTCGTTATTTTAGGTTATGAACATTTCTTTTCAGAATGCAAATAATACAATACTGACTACTATAAACAGCAAGGGAATAAATTTTGTAAAATGTTCTTAAAGCAATACTATAACAATATCATGGCAGGAGGCATCAAGAATGGCTTCACACACTTGTGTGAGCCTTCATCCCCTGGTGTACTCCTAGGGACCATCACAAACACAAGTAACTGCTATGGGAGGAGGTATGTGTGCCAGAAATCTTGGCCATTTATATCCTCTAATCAAGACATTACCTATGAAAGACAATACCCTGGAGATCTAACACAAAACATGACAGGTGGATGTTCTGCTAACAGATTTCAGACAAATTTGTGTACTTCTTGAAAAACATGTCAAAGTTCTGATGCCATAATGGCTATTCATTATGATTAGACAAAATATCTATGTACAATCACTCAACTACTGTCTCATCTGACAGACATTGTGGTTAGATGTCATCACCTAGCAACCAGACGCTGCCCTTACATTCATGTCAGGGCTTCAAAGGAAACGGTAAATAATGAAGGAACAGAAGGATTTTTGAAATATTTTTATGGTGTTTCTTTTAAATAGGAACATCAGCGATTTTTCTTCAAGGAAACAAATATGTATTCTAACACAGGAAGTGACAGAGCTTATTTGAAATCTTCAATCAATATCTGCTCCAAGTGTACATGGACATTTCGGCAGTGACAAGGTGTGTGAAGAGCCAAAAAGTCCACGTCAGGTGTGAGATTAATTCTGTTGGTGTCATGGTACCATGCATTTGATCTTGTACCAAGTTTAACATGGGACTTACCCTGTGACGTATTAGACAAGTCAAACCTACAAATGTCGAAACGGGAGTTCAGGCAATATTCAAAAATTATGTACATGTATAAAACTACAAGGTATAAATAGTGCTTAGAGATACCATTGAAACATTACAGATATGGAAGGGACAATAACCCTGTACAACATGGTAGGAAATAGGTGTTATAAGACATCACAGGAAATGTGTGACGTCAAGGCAGTGTCAATTAGCATTAACCAAGCTATATGTCATGCAGTTAGGCTTTCATCTCAAGATTCAAATATGGTTTCTTTCCAATGACACCCTTTATTGGTCTTGGCATTCTAAGTAAAAACTTCCAAATGAAATGGTATTGAAGGTTGAGAAAAGGTTCAGCAAAATGATCTTGGATCAAAACTGTTCATAATGTTGTATATAATGTCCATATTGTGAACTAAAGCAACATTGGAGTTCAGGTCGGGGGGGTCTGGCTGAAAAATGGAAGGGACACAGTCAGCTGGATCCATGAGGCTTGTACTTAATTGCACTACCTGTCCATTATGAGTGAGTTTAGTTTTACGCAGGTTTTAGCAATATTCCAGCAATATCACGGCAGGGGACACCAGAAATGGGCTTCACACAGAGTACCCATGTGGGGAATCGAACTCAGGTCTTCAGCGTGACGAGCAAACGCTATAACCACTAGGCTACCCCACCGCCCCTTGTCCATTATGAATGGAGACATATTTTCCAGTTTGAAACACAACATTTGACTGATATACAGGGAATCAACAGATGCTAAATGATCCACTTAGATGATCACAAGTCATAAGGAGTTCTCTAGTCTGTAATAATCATGGACATCTTCTGGGGAAAAAACATTGTACAATCGTGGATAATACTTTTTGGAAAAGGCAGTTTTTATTAAGTGAACAGAATACCAGACACTCTCCCCACCTCATGCCCAAAAGGTTGTCCTTGCAATCATTATTTTGTTGAAGACATGTCAATATACATCCTGAATGAAGTCACCATATAATTCTGATACATCAACATGAATACTGTTTAAAAATGGGTGCGTTAACACCATCTGGACCCATCCATGATAACAACACCTCTTCTTGCTGACAGAGCTGTGACAGGGCTCGATTTAGTGCTTTGTTACTTGCACTGGTGCAACGCAATATAACAAAGTGCAACCTAGTTATGAGTCTTAACTTGCACATGGAGCAAGTCATTTTTTGAAAAATAAACAACAATAAATCTAACATTATAAGCACAAATATGTCAGCTCATTTTTCTTCTAAACTTTGAATAACTATGGTATTGAAACATTGCTATTCATAAACACGTTTCGGCTATTACAGCTCTTGTAAACAGGGATCAGCTGTGTCTGTGTTGCTATGGTTTCATAGGTACTACATCACGGAAATATGTTTATGTGCACCGAAACCTCTGACGTTTTAACMTACTACGTTGCAACTGGAATTTGGCTTGTGCAACTAGGTTTTTATCTTAGGTTGCACCTGGTGTAAGTAGATTAACCTGTCTTAAATCTAGCCCTGTGTGATAATTCACCCAAGTTGAGGTACATACCTTACACTAGGAGCTGTTGGTCATGTATCATCACATGTCTATATACACAATTAGGACATGTTCCAGGGGAGGACAACAAAATCCTACATTCTGACAGTTTGCATTAGATACCACTAGTGAAGTTACAAACTATGCCGTGGTTGTGTTTCAAGTCACTCTTCAGAAGCTCCTGGTGTCTATATCTACCTAATGTTCAAGTGTTTGGTGCCTAGATTCAAATAGCAAACACCATAGATCTTAATGACGTAACATATGCTATATTTGGGATTACACTTTCTCATGTTACATTTGACCACTTTCTAAATGGCATTGGTTGAGCTTAATGACCTGAAGTAAATACTGATGTGGTTGGAATTCACTGCCAAGAACACAAGCCATAATTGTGGTATAAGTCTGAAGTTCTACTAACACTGACACCTTTAACATTATACAGGCTAAGACTGGTGGGCTAGTGCCAAATTCTAGCCCTGTAGTTATTTTGAGGGTGAATCCTGCTTTCTATATGTATGGAATTCTGCCATGCAATGCCCTTACTATCAAGATACAGAATGTGTTCAGAGCTTATCGTCTCAGTCCCGGGTATGGAGGATCTGTTCAGAGGATCACTGATTTCATTAATTATTTTCATGAACATACATAATAAACAATACTTCTTGTGTCCAAACGCCCTAAATCCTCTTGCTATTAATTATATTCAAATTTTCCTTCTTCAGGAAGTGCTTACAAAGATTCAAATACTAATGTAACACATATGTTCCAGTCAAGTGTCTTATTACAGAAAAGTATGAATACATACGTCTATTTTCAGTGCAATAAATTTTAACAAAGTAATCATCCTCATCATCTTGTCTAGCATGTTCCACACAATAATATCAGGTGTTAACTGGGAATCAGTTTCCAGGATAGTAGGTTTCCTTCTCGTTTCTTTGGTTACTATGTCTCTTAGGCAACAGAGGCCGCTGCAACCCATTCTGATTGACAAGCTAGGGATGCTTCTACTGAGCAGGCGAGTCCCATCTCTCGTGAGAGACGCCTGGCTTCAGGTGAGTGATCTTCACATGCACAGCTTGGATCTTCTCATTTCGGGGAGGAATCAGAACTGTCTTGTAGGTCACCTCATCACCCTCTTTTGGAACATATTCACCATCAATGCTGAAACAGAAATTGTAGGAAATGTTTATCTTTGACTGAGCATGTTTCATGTTCAAAGCTACCTGAGTAATATTTCAGTTACACGCAAATCCACCATGACCTTTAAAATCCTATAATAAACAAATAAATGTCTTGTAAAATTCAGTAACCTAAATACAACTTCACATCTTGTTTGTTATTGCTTCAGAAGAAAATAAGGAGACAAAAAAAATGTTCTATTTTAACGTTTACAACTACATGTCTTAAATACGAAATCCAACACTGTAGCAATCGATTTCATTTTAAATCTAATGACCACTATAGTGTGTTTGCAGTAAAAACGTACCAATGAATTTCACTTTAAATAAAGTGAAATTAAGATTGCGAATCCTCATAATTTTACCTTGCCAATTAAACACAAAAATTCCAGAATTTTATTCAACTTAGGATAAAAGTTGTTTAACAGATGATCATAGCTTAAAAAAGCTATTAATTGGTTTGTATTACAAGAGAGTAAACGCAGTAATTGGAACAGTGATACAAATGCACGTGCAGTACGTGATGAGCGTTAACTTAGACCAACCCTACTTCTTCTCGGTGTTTCATTTAATGTGCATACAAACCAAACCAACAATAGCAATTTGAAACTATGATCGTTTGTTAAACAACTTTTATCCTAAGTTGAATAAAATACTGAGATTTAAATGTTAAATTGGCAAGGTAAAATCATGAGGATTCGTACTTCTAATTTCACTTTAATTGATTTACGTTTTTGTTTAAAGTGAAATTCATCGGTACGTTTTCACTGCAAACAGACTATAACTTTGCCTTTTTTAGTAAAAGCTGACCTAATGCATCAGCTGGTCAGGCTTTATGGCAGTGAATACAGAAACAGTTAAGTATTGAACATGTACACACAAAACAAGGCAGTATAATTAAAACATGATTCCTGCTCACACATCACAAATACCAAGGAGATCTTCAAATGTTTTCATGTCACCATATTACCATGATTGTTATTACAGTATTTGTTTGATCACTGACAGTGTCTGAGTGAGATTGTGACCACAGAGCAGAATGGATTTAATACACTCTGAATGAAGAACGATGAGAGATAATATGCTACATACTCTGATATGTGTACAAATAAGGCTTCCGATCCATCCTGCGGTTGAATAAACCCGTGGCCAATCTGGCGACAAAATGTCTTCACTGTTCCATGAAATAATGGCCCTTTCTCTGCCCTCTCAGACCTGAAATTCATAAAACACACATATAGACTTAAAACAATAAACAGTTTTACAATTAACAGTCCTATATTCTTTATTTCCAGTGTTAGTAACTTAGCAGCTTGAAAAACATACAACTACTATCATGTTACGTAGATATTCATCACACCAATGACAACAGGGTAGATAACTCTTGTAGCCCCTGTTATCTCCCATTCATGATAAGGGGAGATAACAGTTTTGTCCAACCACAAGTGAGGTGAGGTGAAATTGGGTTTAACGYTGTGCTTGAGAATATTTCGCTCATATGACAACGTGCATGCGTGTGTATTTGTATGTGCGCCTGCTTGTACTAGCCCAGACTTGAGCTGGTTTTATAGTGCTAGCTCACTGAGATACCATGCC
>VKKT01000060.1:167357-178958 GCA_008038995.1 Haliotis laevigata
ACCACTACACCACGGTGGCGGTCTTACACTGCATGTAGCTGAGTGAGTTTACTCTTATGTCTCTTTCAGCATTATTTCAGCAATATCAGGGTAGAGACACCAAAAGCGTTTCACACACTGTACCCATGTGGCGAATTGAACCCAGGTCTTCAGCGTGACGAGCGAACACTTTAACCACAAGGTTACCCAAAGTGCATATGCATATAAAGTCAGGCTTGTCATGTCACAATAATATTATTTAGGGTTTATACCCAGGAATAGCCATAATTACGCTGTCAGCATCACAACACAAACTGTTCTACATCTTTCAGTTTCACCTTCAGGGAGAAGGGATTACAGATTATATCATGACGCTATGATGTCTCTGTACTAGTGGTGGTCCGATTACCGGTAATTGAAATAATCGAAGATTGGTTGCATTGACAAAACGACCAATCAATCGATCATGTTTTCTCATAATCGAACACAAACAATTTTGGAACACTTGTTTGCAATAACGATATTTTTCACAAGGTTGGTTTTGTCTGTTACATTTCATTAGCACTACAAGCTCTTCTAAGTCATGATTGAATTTATTTTAAAGACTCCACGAAGTTCATGTTCCTAACACACTAGTCATC
This sequence comes from Haliotis laevigata, assembly GCA_008038995.1. Classification (NCBI taxonomy): domain Eukaryota; kingdom Metazoa; phylum Mollusca; class Gastropoda; order Lepetellida; family Haliotidae; genus Haliotis; species Haliotis laevigata. Next base: position 167,978 of record VKKT01000060.1, read on the forward strand.
CTTTAAAGATGAGAAATTTGCAAATGCATGTTTTTTCTTTATTTTTTGTGCATTAACAAACAGAAACAGAAAAATCTTATAAATGACGCTAACCAATTATGTTCGATGATTGATCAGTTGTAATGAACCAATCATCAATTTATGAGATTTAAACCAATTCCCAACACTAATCTGTACCCAAACACAGTAATGGAGCCATGGCCAGTCACAATGACAGCGACAACACTGACCATGAACACTAACAGAAGTCATATACATCATCTTTCAAGATGGACATAAGTAATAATGAGAAGTTTCTGTTGGCGCCATTTTCTTTAGCTTTATGTCATATGGCACCACCAGTAGTTATATTAAAGAAAGGCAACATCATATATTATATTTCCTCGCCTGTTGTGCATATTGTAATGTCAGCACTTAAGGGGATATAGTTGCTCATGGACATGGAATCTGTCCCTTAAGCGCTCAGTCTGTCTTCTTGAAACATAAATATTAAACTTTACAGAGCAATTCAGATTAAAAGCGACATGAATTAGTCATGTTTTGAATTTTAGACATGAATTTTCAACTATATCATTGTAAATATTCATAAGCTCCACAATTTCCCAGTTAACATTTTGAGACACTGAATTTTGAGTTCACTGTTAATATCTTTTTATAGTTAAGGCATTGGGGTTTAGTTATAATTCTTACATTAACCATTATTTGATGAATTTTCGAATCAGCATTTAAAATTTCATTATGTTGATGCTGCAATATCAACGAAATAAGTATAAACTGGAAATCATGTGTCAAATGGTTATCAATAGAGGAAACAAAATGATCAAGGAAACAAAACTGATTCAGATCTGCAGTCAGAGAGTCAGAGTAAACTGCAAACATGTAAACAGAGACAGGTCCAGATAACAAATAAATAGTTAGTGAGTTTGGTTTGACGCCGCTTTTAGCAATATTCCAGCAATATCACGGCAGGGGACACCAGAAATGGGCTTCACACATCATGCCCATGTGGGGATTCAAACCAAGGTCCTCGGCGTGACGATCTGGATACCCCACCGCACCAATAAGTAAATAACTGACAGTAGCTTAATTTCAGAACATAGAAGCAGAGAGTATGACAAGTTACCCATTGTATGTAGCAAGGAAGAAATCACCATGAAATATTCATCAGTCGGACTGAAAAGATTGTAGATTCTCATTCTCTCTAGCCTGACAGAAAGTTTACTAGCCATGTGCAACCAGGCAGACGGCTATTCCATACACTTACTCTGTATTTTTTTGCATGGTCATATCTTGCAACAACTGTTTCTCCTGTTGTTGAACACATAACAACACAGCAATGTGTACTATATTGTTTGTACAGAACATGTAAGCAGGAAAGCCTACTGAAATTTTTTGTACAATATTGTGAAGATAATAAAAGAAAGAGACACTATAAAATCTACTATTCGATAATTCTTATTATTGATATGCAGAAACTGGATTTAATACACTGTAAAGTAAAAGAAATAGAAACGTGTCCTCAAACCAACCCTCACCCACCCACCTCACTCCCTGCCAGTACCATTTTGAAATTATATCACACACTGTACACAGGAAACAGTGGGTGAAATACAAACAGACAACACACCACCATCGTGCAATCAAACTACTGCAGTCATCTTGTTCAAACGAAGAATCGATATCAATATCACAGCATGTACGATGTCTAGCTGATTACAGACAAAATCACACCAATAACACACAAACAGATTTCCCAAATGCTCTCCTAAAGAAGATGTTTAATAATTTCGTTGATGCCAAGATTTTTTTAAACGACAGCTTGTCTAAATGACATCACAAAATTGAAAAGATTTTCCGAACATCTAACAACTAAAGTTCTGTTAAATACATATTCAAAATATATCAATGTTACAGGTATGTTCAGAACCCATAAATGTCCCAGGAAGTACATATTGATGGAACGGGGTTGGAAAAATACAAGAACAACATACAAAAGCCAAATTCATAAAGAGTTTTGGTTTGACACAAGTTTGAACAGATTCTGTCACTATTGTATCAAACAGAAGTTTCTGAGAAATGTTCCAGAATGTTCATGTCAATTTGAGTACCAGTAAATCAATGATACAGAAAAGAAACATTCTGACAGCATTGTAAGTAGATCACAATAACCTCCCATCTTGCCAATAGTGGAAGTTGAATATATATCAAAGTCTCTAACAGATGTCCGGTACCTAGCACAATGATATGCTGGTGATCAACAATGACCATTTCCTGCACCCTTTGTATGGATATAGAATTAAGGAGTCTGTAAGGTAGTGGGTTGCCACTGCCTGCATTAAATGGAATAGACATCAGGCCACCAATAGACAGCAGTGCTAAGACAATCACAGTTCCTATACTTTATCATAGGCTTGCGAGCGTCTTAGCACTAAGGCCGCTTTGACCATGTGGATCCAGGCCAACAACTTGCACAATATTAAAAGAAGCCTGTTCACCTAACAGAAGATGTGAGGTTGGTAAAATTGTAATGGGAGACCAATACTGATGATTCACTTCAGTTTAACACTGAAGATTCACATCGTAGCTCCTATACTTTAACATAGGTTCATGAGTGTCTTAGCACTAAGACCGCTTTGAGCACGTGGATCCAGGGACTCGTTTCACGAAGCAACTTTTACTAAGGTTAACCTTAACTCCCATTCTTTAACATTGCACTAAGGTTACCTTAGTGACTTWCGATCACCTTAGTGCTTTGTGAAAGGAGGCCCAGGTCAACAGCTTGCACAATATTTAGAGAACCCTGTTCACAGAACAGAAGACGTGAGGTTGGTAAAATTCAATTTGTAATGGGAGACCAATACTGATGATTCACTTCGGTTCAACACTGAAGATTCACATTACTTATTGATCTATACTGTTAAGGTAAAGGTGTCAATATCAGATACAACAAAGACTCATCAGCTATCATGCCCATACTACAATGAACAAGAAGAATGTCAAGGCTTTGTTTGGAAGGGGTACACTCGCGTAACCTTGATTCGTGGATATAAGGGAAGTGCGGGGGAAATCATATTTTAAATGCACCATTTCATTTTGTGTACTCACTAATTATTTCATTCACTGATTCAGCAAATTGAAAATGCCTAATATTCCACTTGTGAATGAAAAGATTTGTTTACCGAAGCCATTTGCAATCATCACCCATGTGTGCACATAAATTGTGATGACATCTAGTTTCGTGGATTACGTAGTCAGTTACTATATATCACCATGTACGACAGCCCATTGCAGTAAGTATTGACACTAAGAAAGCAGATATTGAGATGTGAGAAGGTTGGTGCTAATGGTGTCTTTTGTAATCAACAGTTTGTAAAAATAAAATTTGGTATTGGTGTCATTAGTGATCTTGGGCTATTTATGTCAGTGCTACTGCTAGAAAATTAGATTTAGTGTATTTACGTGTAATGCAGAGATTTGGAACATTTTTGTCAGCGTGGTGTGGCATTGTGTGTACATCAAAAGTACCGCTTCATGACGTCATAGTAGACTTTATTTACAAGATAGTATGATAATTTCAAGGTTATCCACAAATTTCAGTTACAGTTCTGTATAATAAGATCACATGACAATTGTAGACGTGCAAGCATAAATCTTAAGTAACTGTCAATCCATAAGTTCATTTGGATAGGTTGGTCACATTTCTGAATGCAATTTTATTCCTGTTACATGAACTGATGAATACAGTCCTTCCAGATGTATTCCCTTATAGTGACAGTGGATCAAACACGCCATGAACCTAAAGTAAGGCCAGAAATGCCTGGAAAATGCTTTTGGCAACTATTTGACAATGGTTGATATTTCAGATTCAAAACTCATGTACATAATCATTCATACCACCTCGACCTAATATGGCATATGTGTAATCATGATGTACCATTCCCTAATCATAATGATTACTCGTAAAATATCGAAAAACTTAGAAAAAAATCCATGGTAGAAACACTTCTAAGAAACAAACTATACTGTGACCCCTGGCAGGAAGACAGTGTTATGTAACACACAGGCAGTGCATGTTAGGGACCGTCTCAAAATATCAAGTGTCAGTATCACTGCTGGTGGAGGACTCTAGAGGAATCACACCAGGACATTTATTGTATCTTTGATCTCATCTTGTAATTTAGCACACTTCAGTGGGATTTTGCGTTCATACAGTTTATAAACTGCACGGCATATGACACCCTTTTCAAAGCTATCCAGTTTGTGTTTCCTACCTGGCTTTGATTTTGACATATGTCAAATAAAGGGCTTTATAAGTAAACCCTGTCATAGCTAACAAGAGGTTTCCCCCTTTGTTTCTCCAGTATGAAATACTGGTATAAATTTGAAATTAATTGTTCTCTCGAGATATCAAGTCACATGTTGCCAGTTCAATGCTCATACACGAAGTGAAACTCCTATGGGTCAACACGATTATCTATGCGATTTGAATTAAGACTTTTTTTACGTAATTAATTTGAATTTAACTACTACAACAGTTCCATCTTTTTCACATATAGATGTTAAAAAAACCAACAACTTTTTACAATCATTTATGCAATTTAATTAGTAGAGGCTATATGAATAATTATAGTCTGTATTTCAAAACTACAGTTTGTACTTAATATTTACGAATGTTGTTAAAACGTCAAAATTTCCTTTTGTCATCTGAGCTTTAATTTCACACTAGGTAGAGTCGTACATGTATCATATATGTGCTTTTATCTTGTGTAAAATTGATCATATTGATATTGAAGTCAAAAAGCATTTTCCAAGCATTTCTGGCCTTATTTTAGGTATAGCTTTGCTTGAAGGCTGTACAGAGTGATTAACCCATGGACGGTAAGCCTATCCTTTAAAGAGGCAAGTCTAGATAAGTGGATGCCAGTTGTTAGAGTGACAATGTGTTCTTTTCATTCATATTTTTTAGAAAGTCATCATTTAAAATATTACTTATTAGAGACTTGTACCCTCGCGTTATGGGTTTCCTGGTATTAAGAAATTTATGACTATGAAAACGATCGCTGATATTGTCAAGTCATATAAACATAACATAGTGTTAGATGACATACCTTTGTATCATTTAATGTCAATAAAACACTTTTGTCATTCTGAACTTCATTGTTGACCGTATCAGATGACAGGCGGCCATTGTGCACAAACTCTGGTGACGTCATATGTTTCCGTGTTATTCCCTACAGATAAAATTACGGATGCACAGCACATGTCACAATCTCCAACGTTTTCAACAACCAATCCGGAAGTGTCAATGTAGGTTTACAGAATTAACAAAGGTGATAAATTGTAATACAGTCAACGATTTTATAGAATTAACACAATAGTCACATTTCTTCAGCATNAATTTCCAGTTTACAAAATATGTAGAGTTGATCAATGGAATACGTGAAATAAGAAGTGAAAAAACGACGTAAGAGATGACCCTATCGGGTTTCCAAAGTTAAAAAAATAGAGCAGGGATTCCCCCCTTAGGTCACGTGATTATTTTTATTGATTACATCTGCTAGCAGACGAGCGATGTTTTGAAAACTTTGAAGCTGAATAAGTGCATAGAAAATGTTTGTAAAGATCGCACAAAAAGTGCATTACGTGCTAGACATAAAGTTGCATTAGTATTTAATACTAGGTGACTGTACGTAAGTAAATTGATGAAAGTCTGGACATTTTTTGCTCAGAGCCGTGACGATCGACTGATGAAGGTAAACAGTTCATAGGTGGCACGATTTGGTGAGCGGCTCGTGAGAAATTATGTCATTAGAAAATACCACAGAAAGGTAAGTACCACAGAATCATATGATGGCATGGTACATGTACACTGGGCTTAACCCAGTAGCACTTGAATGGAATTTTACAGATATCAGTCAGATAACACACGTAAAACACACCAACAGGAATATGGTCGCTACTTTGAAGTAACATATTGATCAAAATATATGTTTTATCATAAAGACAGGAATAATTATAATTATACAAACATATTACCCACTGGGACATGGACATTAGAGAATTATTGTCCATAATTTTAAAGAGCATTATCATTTCTGATTCCTGTCAAGCTTGTATCTATTGTTCATTGTTTGTGAAGAGGCATATGACCTATGAACATCTTGGTGTATATTAAAGTTAAATATGAATAAACTGAGCTGAAACTCATCTTTCACACTGAAAAAAGACATTAGGTCATAATTTAATATCCTACACACAAGTCAGAATCACAAATTATTTCTGTCTTTTGTATTAATGTTGAAAGTTACACGCCAAACAAACTTAGAAGTAATTCACCTGCTTCTCAAAAATATAATTGCTTGTAGCTTGAGGGTTATTTAAAAATACAAACGAATATTAGGTGAGGTGAGGTGAAATTGGGTTTAACGTCGTTCCCGCTCATATGACGACGTGCATGCGTGTGTATGTGTATGTGCGGCTGCTTGTACTAGCCCAGACTGAAACTGGTTTTATAGTGCTAGCCCATTGAGATACCAAGCCGCAGTGAAGCATGAATACCCCACTCAGAAACATTATACTGACTCCGAGCGGACCAGTCCTTGTTGTACCCATTAATGCTGAGCGCCAGGCAGGGACCAACAAGGACCATATTGTAACGTTTTTTGGTGTGACGCGATCGGGGATCGAATCCGCGACCTAACCACTACACCACGGAGGTGGTCAACGAATATTAGGATAGTTATAATATGGTAATGAAAGATGGTCGAGCGAAAATATACATCAAGTGGAAACGTGACGGCACAATATTGCAAAACCTAACACAGACATATATGACTGCGTCCTTCAGAACAACATGAACCATGAGTGAGTGAGTTGGGTTTACACCGATTTAAGCAATATTCCAGCAATATCACGGCGGGGGACACCAGAAATGCCCTTCACAAATGCCCATGTGGGGAATCGAACTTGGGCCTTAACCTAAACGTGACGAGCGAACGCTAGAACCACTAGGCTACCCCACCACCCCTCTCCTAGGGGTGAAACAGTACAGTACCTATTGCAGTACAAGGCTTCTGGTTATGATCATAATGCAGAAAATTGACAGCAAGAGCCAAACCTTGCATTGTTTAATAACATGAATAAAAATTAGCATAATCTTGGTTATTTTGAATGAACAAAATTGTCATTCTATGACTAGATAGATGAACACTACAAAAAATTGAAATACCAATTTTGTTTATTGCATTACGGTATGCCGAACTGAAGGCAAAATACCGCGGTGCTACTAATACCACGAAATACCATTTCACCCCTCCCCTCCCCACCATGAACTGCATGTACTCACGCTGAGAAGGTCCTGGACCGACGGGTAGGTATCGGACTTGGAATCAAGAAGCGGTGGCCATGTGACGAAGATTTCGAAATGACATCATTGTTCATAGCCTGAGCTTGAGGGATGTTGTGTGGAGATGACATAGCTTGGTCCTACTGCTCTGAAGGAAAAATACCAAATACCACACATCATATAGCAGAAACATACACAAGAAATTGACAAAACAATGGATACGCAGATGGCAACAGTTATGATGTAATATGACCCACTGATGTTCGAATGACATAACTCTCAATAACTAATGAATACAATGACACCAATGGCAACACAGAGCATGACAGAGTGTTGGCGACAGATGGTATAACTGCTAAACAAAAGTCACAGTTAATCACCACTCACAATGACATTCTGATTAACTAGGAATATGCCGGCCACGAAGATATCTTATTGACAGCTTACCTATTCGAGATCTGAACAATTATCACACGATTGGCATGATTATAAACAAGTCTAAAATATTTGTTTCTTAAACATACATACATCTTATTATTATCCCCCGCCACGAAGAGGGAGGGGATATAGGTTTGGGCTCCGTCCGTCGGAGATGATAGGGACAGATTTTCTTAAAAACTGTTATAGACGGGGAAACCAAATTTATTGCGTGTTTTCAGGACATGAATGCCTTGATGGAGTTTGACATCCGAAACTCTGTTACAATTTGTTATAGAGTTCTGGCCATTGTAATGCGTTACTTTACTTAGTGCACAATATCCCCAATGAGGACAGACTTTCTCAAAAGGTGTTACAGATAGGGAAACCAAATGTGGTATCGGTATGAATTTTCAGGACACAATTGCCTTGATGGAGCTCGAAAACGGAAACCATGTTACGATTCTTTACACAGACCACCGTGGCAGGGGATACTGGTGACCATGTCCTCTTGTTATCAATAGCTTCAGCATGGCTTTCTTTTAATCTATTAAAACCAGAATTGTTTGACAAATCAGTGATAAGCATGATAAGGGAAAAATCTAAAAACTTGCAAAAATAATCATGTAGAAAAATAAAGCAAAATGAAAAACAGATGACAAACAATATACCCTGACCATGGCATTCAACATATTTATGACTTCACTTAACAATGCTTAACGTAAAGAAACCTTTTCTAGTAGAAAACATTTAAACCATCTCATCTTACCTGCCCAGAAGCATAGGCCAGAAGTCCTTGTGTGCAAGTTGGCCTATTAAACTTAACCCCTGGCAATAGCTTCATTAACGTGAACGGTCTACTGAGACTGCACTGGTCTGGAGACTGAGACTATTCAATCTGTTTGCCTCAATGCCATCCTGTATCTAGGCTGTTAGCCTCCCTCCCACATAGGCAGCTTAGCTACGGACACAGTGAGCTCTCCTTCCTGCCCTAGTTTAGCTCATCACCTTGATGCCAGAATCAATACATTACAACATGTCAGCTTCATGTCTCAAACTTCACGTGACAATCATCCATTAACAAACAAAATCTTACACTCAAATGCTGAACTTATGACAGGAGATTTATCTCTTCTATACCTTTTAGTAGGGCTGCGCAGTATAACCGGTTTACCGGTTCAGACTGAAAACGATACGTATTGCGATACACTGATCGAAAACCGGTATTTTGACATGGATTCGGAAAAGTTCGTAACATTCGGAAATCTTCGGATATCTCCATTTTTCACACCAGAAATCATGTGTAGTTGTTGTAAAATGGCAGCCCCAACAACAAATAATCTATTGTGGTGCCAAATACTAGGGCAAAGGCTTTAGTATGGCAGCATTTTGGGTTGAAAAAGTTCACGGTAGATGGAACTATTGATAAGAGGAATGCAGTATGTAAAATATGCAATGGTATAGTAAATAAACAGTTTTTATTAAAGCTTAATCAAGCATAATGAATTTGTTGTGTTTTTGCTTTATAAATCAAGCATTAACTCAATTATAAGTAGTTTTTTCGTTAAAAAAACTTCTTGCAATATATTGCAATACATATCACAGTATATTCTTTCGCATCGCAATATATCACAATATGAAAATTCTCTGCAATACCCACCCCTACCTTTTAGGCAGCAGAAATATCTACATGTGGTTCAGGTAACCTAGCTTACCCATTGTCTTACTTCAAGGCAAATGTTTTCATCACAGCTGGAAACAGAAAAATATTTTCAACACTTGGAAATATGTTTCCAAGCTTTTTGCAGACCATCATAAATGAATCTAACAAATGCCCTGAACATTGCAACTGACGTCAGGTCCTTACACAATAACACAAAACATCCGTTGAACATATTCAACAATATGATATGGGTATTTTTTTAAACAAAACCAAAACTACCAACCCATACGAGCTGAGTAGCTGTTAGTAGTGTTACCTGTACACGTTGAAATACATTGATAATGATAGGGAGTCGTGCAATTTTTCGATGGGTGCCATTGGGCACACCTTTTTGAAAATGAGTGTGCCATTACCTTTTCATTAAACCAAATTGTTCATATATGTTAATCAAATTAAACTCTTTAGTCATCAAAATATGTAGTAAAAGGATGCTTGGACACTTACTATAAGGCACATGTTTATTCCAGTAGTAAATTCCAAGGTTCACCTTTGACATCGCCAGACCCTTGCCAGGCCCCATTAACCTTACAGCCCTGTTGTCACTCTTGGGCAGATAACATGTACACTGCTGAGGATTATGGGTTTTTTTTGGTTTGCCTTTAAATCACCACATTAATTATGTCATTTCAATTTATTGTTTTATAAATCAGTAAACGTCATGTAAACCTGCATTTCCTAAACACAATCAAGACTTCAAGATTAGTTCAGCTTCATTTGTCCTGGACCAATAAACTAACCCACAAACTATGCTATCATCCAAAACAGGATATCCTGATATGTGTACGTGAGACTGAGAGTGGCACCGAGTTTCACGGCTTAAAACAATTATTTCAGTTGGTCAAATTTATGACAGTTTCCATTAAATGACATATGGTGAGCACTTTTTATAAAATTTCAGTTGTGTACAAAAATATTTCATGGGTCCTCACAAGTGGATGTGTCACAAAACATCACAGACTCTGACTGACTGACTGAGTTTGGTTTTACGCCGCTTTTAGCAATATTCCAGCAACATCACGGTGGGCACAGACTCTGAAGGCGTGGGTGATGACAAACCTGTCAAGGATGATGGAGTTGAGGGAGCGTATTTTCAGCACCCGCAACATAACTGGAGGGTACTCACAAGACGGATGCACACAACTTGCAAGAAGGCAGCACTACACTGGAAGATAACTAGGGCCAAATCATATGGGAGGTGCTGAAGACATTGAAGACTCAACAGTTTACTGACGTAGATGTTTAAGGTGACAACTCACTCTGGAGCAATCATAAGCACCTAAAGGAGCACTCAGAAGCAATGAAGCAGCGGAATAAAGCACCTTCGCCCACTGATGTAATGAAGCACCAGTAGAAAAGTGATGGAGTACATGATGAAGGCACTGCATGTGAACCAACCAACAGTCACACATCACACAACCAACATTATCACACGTGATACAACCAACACTGTCACTCATCATAAAACCAACAGTCACCATGGTCACACAACATATTAC
>VKKT01000060.1:198826-209572 GCA_008038995.1 Haliotis laevigata
GACCCCCATTGTGTTGTCCAGGACCCCAGGACTCAGGGTAAATCCCTGTATGACTCAGCACATCAGACTTCTCAGCTATCCCCGAAAGCCTCGATGTGCTGACCATGTTCGTCTACTCTTATACTCTGCTGCTTTCTGGCATTGTAATTATGGTGCAATGAATATAAGCCTTGGGCCACTAAAGACTGGACAGGGGCTGTGGGGTAGTCTAATGGTTAAAGCATCCACTCACTCACTCACTCTGGACATGGTAGTGGTTGCTCTATCACAGAGATGGAATACTCTGCATGTTTTACATTGAGAACCATGTGAAAGTCAAACTATTCATTTGCTCATGCCCTTTTCTGTTGCAGGTATTTGGTTATACAGACACCAAAGCATCCCATGAACCGAAAGAAGAGGAGTCCACAGTGTTCACGGAAGCCGACTTTGAGAAGTTTGAGAAAGAATACAACTTCCAGTGATATTCCAATACGTTAGGGATGAAGATATGTGGATGTTGGATCATATACAGTGAAACAGAGTTTGTGAAATTCATTTTTAAACTATTTTCAGATGGAAGTCAAACTTTTGATTTGTTCAAAATGGGCAAACACATAGTACCTCATGTGCTGGGTCAGCTGTTCGTAACCATTTCTTATCAACAGTTTGTTCCACTGTGAACATTACTTGTTGTGCAACCAGGTCTGTGAAAGCATGAAAACTTCTTATTATACAAACAAGTTTGTACAGCTATCACACTGCTTGTTGTATATCACTTTACCATCACTCACCTCAGAACTTCAGTACAAACACAATTCTAAAGTTGTGTTTTGAATGGGAACGATCCCAAGCCTGATTCAAGACATGAAAAGATCAGCTCATGTTTCTAAAAACCAAATAGGAACAGCAGCACTGTGTAGACATAGAGTGGAACACAGTCTGTCTTCACCAAGTAGTGCGTTGCTGCAGGGTCGGAAACATCAGCACTGAAACACCCAGTGTATGTTGGCCATGTTGGAGCGAGCAAGCTGGGTTTGGGGCATCCTCGATAATCTCCAGGGTATACATTACGATCACTCTCCACTAAGCCCTGGATGCATCCACAGCTTGGCCCGATAATTATATTACCTCACCCTGCTGGCTCCGCATTCTCACAGTAGCCAATCAACTAAACCGCCATTACATCCGAGCTTGCCAGTGTCAACAAAGATAGTGGTCGCAGTCGCGAAAGGTTTGTTCGCAGTACCACTCAGATTTTTTGAGAAATAATACAGACAATTTGACAGATCTGAAACTTTAAAAATATATATAAAATTACTCCTTCCACATCTTTCAGAGTACCATCTGCATCAATTGTGTTGCCAAGTTTGAACGGTTAGATAATTTAAGAAGCGAAAGTGAGTTGTGATTGGTTCGCTCAATTTCCCAGCGTAGACACCTGATTGGATAAAAAGCCAGCCAAGGGAKGTAATAAAATCATCGGGCCAAGCCGTGAATGCATCAAAGGATATACTAGTAGTGGAATGTGATCATAACCTATACCCTGGAGATTATCGAGGATGATTTCTTGGGTCACTTTCCTCACTATCACAGCCCTATTAGAAGAAGACATACCATGAACTGGCTTCACATGCATGCCCACTAGCCTGTTTCAAAGTATAGTGTCCATCTTTGCAACCATGTCTGTGCAACGAAGTTTACTTTTCTTTGCTAATATGAGTGGACCATCCCATAGTCCAATGAGAAAACGTGTTGCAAAAACATGCTATTGCACAACTTATGTTTTACAAAGGGTGGTGCAACTGTCATGAAATGATGGCTCAAAACTAGGCTTTGAAAGAGACTAGTGAACAATCTTGCTTCAAAAAGATGGTATTCCGGAGGATGAAGTAATATTTATTTAACAGTTACTCGAAATAAAATTCATACAAACATGTTCAAAATTCTGTTAATCTTTTATTTGCATGTTATGAAAAAGGCATACAAATTTTGCAACAAATTACCATATAAGCATGTTTGCATGTGATAGTTTGTTCATGAAAGATTTTGAGACACAAGTCACTCATAATCTGCTATGCAGTGAATTTTCTGAGGAAAGTATTGAAACGCCTACACAAGATGTAAAGAATATACTGGGAATACACGTAACAGTCTCCAAACAATATTACACTGAACTGTCATCTTATGGTAAAAACATTGCAGAGAGAAACATTCTTCAAATGGTCAGATACTGCAAGAATAAACAACTTGTATTAAAGTGTATTTAAGAAATATACTATTTTTTAATCACAATTAGTTCTCCTAACACCTCGTGTGTTAGTCAATTCAAAAGACGAACTTATTTAGGTTTCAGCCTTGCAGTACATTATTTATGAAAATACTATTATTCCCTGAATCTTCGCTTCATGAACTCAAAGGAATACAAATGTACATAAATAAGTCTTTGGCCTAACAACTGTAGCACTTTAAAAAGACCAACAGGCAGCAATGACAACATCAATAGCCTTGACCTTTGCTGGTGGAGGAACCTGGAATATCATCATCGTGGCTACCAGAACTCTGAAAAAGACACAAAATGGTTAGATATTGTTGAATCTTAAAGTTTTCGTGCAATTTTGAAATCTCCAGATGAAGATTAGTACCTCATGAACAGCAACAGTCTTGCCAGATTAAGTTTTCTCGTAGGCTCAAATGTGAATCCCTATATTGCTTCACATGCTTTCCTGAGGGGAGTGTAAAAGTATGCAGAAGCTGGATACTGTCATCCAGTACAGCACTGGCTGTACTTTATTTAGACACCACTAGTAAATTATTGATGTCAGTACTGGCCATACTCTAATAATCATGAATAAATACTGAAGAACAGTACTGACTACACTGTAACTAGAAACCATTATTATAAATTACTGAAGGACATTACCAATTGTACTGTAATTAAGACATCAATGATTACTGGATGGTATATTGTTTAGCAAGGCAATATCCCAGCTATATGGTAGCGGTCTGTAAATAATCAAGTCTGGACCAGACAATTTAGTGATGAAGGGCATGAGCTCATTAATTACTGAAAGACTGTACTGTAATTAGCCATATTTACTTACTGAAAGACTGTACTGTAGTTAGACATAATTACTGAAAGACTGTACTGTAATTAGTCATAATTACTGAAAGACTGTACTGTAATTAGTCATAATTACTGACAGACTACTGTAATTAAACAATTAATTACTGTAGAACAGTTCTGGCTGTGCTGTAAACAGACATCATTAATTACTGTAGGGCCGTACTGCCTATATTGTAAACAAAAGACAGGCAGTGGCATTCCCATCAGTACACAGCTATACATGGCCAGGTACAGTATGCAGGTTACAGAGGCCCAGGACTTGACACAACACTGGATACCAAGCAAAATGCAGTGCTCTGTGCAGACTGTTAAAAGCAAAACAATGCTACTGAACTAAATAAATCTCCCAATGCGACGCTAAACTTGGTGACATGTGACCACTGCCTACGGCATGTCTGTCCTCTATCCATGTTCTTACAATATCAGGACGTGAACACAGTTCTAGCAAGAAACAGCATATAAAGTTGAACAAAGATCCACAACAGCTCTTAACCTGGACACACACTGTACACACAAGCTACCACAGGCATCCATGGTTAGACCAACAATAAAACACAGTCTCAATTATGTATCTGGTTGGAAGCCTGTTCTAAGAAGTATTCAATCTGATTTCAGTGTGGAGATATTGAAGTGAGATATCAATATTTAATCAGGAAAATATTTGCACAAGATGGTCAACATTTTCAAGCTTTGTCAAGTATCCATGGTGATGGTGAACATCCTCTAACAGATCACTATCATGAAGATTTCACATTGTACATTTACATTATTCACCCACTAAGTCACAATAGACTTAACATCCAACTGGTTACTTCAAAACAACTTAAAGCGGAGCAAGAGCTACTGAAATGACGTGAAGTTACCCGTGAGTTTTGCTTGCTGACGTGAAGAACACCACTGCTGACAACATCAAACAGCACATGATCCAAGCTAACATTAGGAGGAATACAGTGCCAGTTGAGTTAAGATCACAAGCTAACAACACTCATACTGAGATATTGGACATAGTTCTAGGTGAGAGCTACCCAACTTGTCTGTTCAAGCCCAAAGTGTAATGCTGTTAGATTCATCATGTCGATATGTCTCGACCGACTGCTGCAAAATAAATCATTAACAAACATGAATTGCTCATCTTCAGTTATGACTAGAGCTGGTTATTGCTCAAAATATGCAGATCGATAATTGACCTCAGTAATCGATCAATAATCGATTGTAATTGTAAACCCCACCACAGAATTCATGTGGGCAGTAACGGAACATAATCCTAACAGCTTCAATCAAGGATGTTCTAGTAAACCCTGTGAAAGAAGTAACTTTGCATTGAAAGCAGTGTTAACAGTGGTTAGTGTTTAGATATGTGTCATGGATGTGGCTAAGGGAGTGAGAGGATAGCGGTTTATACCACAGTTAAAGCTTTTCAGGCAAGATCAGTAGGTGAGTGAGTATAGTTGTACGCCGCCTTAAACAATATTCCAGCAATAGTAGGGGGTGGGGGGATGGGCTTCACATATTGTACCCATGTGGGGAATCAAACCAGGGCCTTCGGCGTCACAAGCGAACGCTTTAACCATTAGGCTACCGCACCACCCCCTGGCTAAATCAGCAGCCTGCCAATAACCTGAGCCAACAAGGGGCATGTACGTGTGCAATGTCTTAGGACTATGGCAAGGTTACGAAGGGGTATACTGATTCGACATACTGTGAACTGGCAAGTATCAACTGCCTCGTCTGCAACTTTCAGATAACATATCAAAATGTCCACTACCCACCCATACCTTGTCAATCACACGGGGATTTTGAAAAGTTTCCAGATAATCTATGGGCTAAGACACAAGCTGCAATGTTTATATGGTACCACTACGTGTCTTGCAAACATCTGCATAGGGCACTGATTTCACTTTGACAAATGTCCAGATCACACCGCTACCTACTCAAATATTCGTACAAGAACACAGTGGGTTTTTCACCTGATAGTCATCTAATGTTATGATACAGAGAAGGTAAATAAATATTTGCCCAAGGACAATATAAAACATGTCAGCATATAATCGATTCTGGTGTGAAAGGCTGTGAACTGCGTATAACAAATAAGTTAGTCAAGTTTCATCAGAAACTGAATACAGGATGCAATTTATAATAGGTGGTAAACTCTTTCCCACGTGTGGCTGTGTTTAAGTAAGTACTTCAGTCCACTAAATTTGTAATGATTTTACATGAGATTGCCCATGTGCCTATTGTCCAGTTGACAACTCTCCTTACAGGTCAATACAGTCATTCTCTTTGTACAATCCAGATATAGTCTTGTATTGTGACAGGTGGCAAAGTACTAGTTATCAAGCCGGGTTATTGCATACCTTTATTAAGTTACTGTTTGAAAATTAATTAAAATATGAATCCCATAAACAGGCAGGTGTATGTTGTATGGTCAGGTGTAAAATTGCAATGCATCAGTGAAAAGCAAGAGCCCTTACGATGAAGCTCCCATCTCGCAATGCGTCCAAGCTGAATGTTTTTCAAATTGACAAGTATATACAGGTAATAAATAGACACATGCAGTAGTATAGCACTGACCTTTTGAACGTATTGTGGGTTGACTGTGATTTCTCTATCCATTGTCTTCAACTTTTCATCAAGCTCTATACATTTCTGCATCTGAAAAAATGTAATTCAGATATAATAGTGAACCATGAAAGCTAACAACATGAACAACATAATGATATGAAGAAACATGTTAAGTTTGTGTTAATAAAAACATATAGAAGGTCGTTTGAATTACACATAGAAACAGCTGTAGCCCAATCCATAACATTTCCTGAATGCCTCAAATTTTAAAACCAGAAGCATGCAACATGAAATATTTGACAGCCAAATCAGGTGACATTTGATCTCACACATGTCCACTGCAGTGGAACTTTGAAGCAGAAAATCCTATTCCTCTTGCTACCATAAAGACCAGAAAACTCAATCATTCAATGAAGAAACTTTATTTTAAGGCATTCTCAGTTGTCTGTAAATAATTAAATCTGGACCAGACAATCCAGTGATCAACAGTATGATCATCAATCTACACAGTTGGATGCAGTCACATGTATCATTCATCCTGTTAGTCGCCTCTTATGACAAGCAGGGGTTGCTGAAGATCAGTTCAGACTCAGATCTTCATGGGTATCAGGAATGTGTGGGCAAACTCAGACCTTCATGGGTATCATGAATGTGAGGGCAAACTCAGATCTTCATAGGTATCAGGAATGTGAGGGCAAACTCAGATCTTCATGGGTATCAGGAATGTGTGGGCAAATCACTGCATCCATTGCCAGACATATTCTACTCCAGTACAGCCTACCTCCTGGTCCACCTGGAGAAGCATGGTTGCGTTGTTGTACTTCTCAGGGCTGTCCTGGAACCGGACCATCCCGTCTTTCTGGTTGATGGTTGCATAGATCTCACCATCCTCTATCTGCAGACAATAACAAAGTTGTTGATACCGTTCACAGAAACATTTATGTGACAGGCAATAATGAAAACATAATTGTTTGTTCGGTATTATTTTGATATTCATTGTTTTTATGCCAGTCAGCAACATTCTGTGATTAATCTATGATTTCAGGTATACACTGACTTACTGTGGGACAAAACCAACAAGTGACTCAGGTCTTACTAGTGTTACACCTAGGTGAAACAGTCGTTAGAATTCAAATTGGTCTGAAAGCCAGAGATCCAATAATAAGTGAGTGAGTATAGTTTTATGCCGTTTTTTTAGCAAAATTCCAGCAATATCACGGCGGGGGACACCAGAAATGGGGTTCACAGTAAGTTCCCACATTGTACCAATGTAGAAACCCACCGCATCAGATCCAATAATGGCAGTCCTCAGTTATTATAACATTTGAGGACTATAATGTTTTTACTCCAAATCAGTTCAGAAATATAGGTAAGAAACTCTGAAGAAAATATAAAATTGATTTTGCTAAGATTTGCAAAACAAAATTCTGAGGCTGGTGAATCCACTATGCGATGGCGAGTGAGTGTTTATTATTTCACCGCTTTTAGCAATATTCCAGCAATATCATGGTGGAGGACACTAGAAATGGGCTTTACACATTGTACTCATGTTGGGAATCAAACCAGGGTCTTCGGCATGACGAGTGAACGTTTTGACCACAAGGCTACCCCACCGCCCTGTGATGACAAGGAACAGATCAAGTATTAACTTGGTCTGGTCAGTGTCACCCATGTCCAGTAGATGCTTGCAATGTTAAGAGATGTCCACAACTGGGCTTCTAATGTTGGCTGTTAATGATTGTATGTACCATGTGAAGGACATATTTCTCGGCCTCCTTGGCTCCCGACAGGTGGACTCTGTTGGCCATGTCAGTCAGTGAAAGCGTCTGGAAAGTCTGAAGAGTAACCAAGTTTCTAAAGTAAATTTTGATACCTTCTTCAGTTTATTATGCTTATTGTTAGTTGAAGGTTACAGGCCGGGAGAGCCACATTTCCAAAACTGATAGCCAAAGTTGATGTGGCTCTGCCGGCAATAGTTACGTTGCGTGAACATGGAATGTGGATTTCCCGGTTATGCTGTCAAAACATGAATAGTGATTCAAACACGTTACCGTATTTAACAAAACCAGGCATGTTTCCTCATAATTTTATTCAGATAACCACAGATTTTATTTCTATAATTAGCACAATATAATATACTTATAGGTATTTTACATATAATATTATCACATAATAATAAATCTTAATCTGTAAAACATGATAATGATAATGGTTTACTTTGTTGCCATGTGTACAAACAGATAAAATGGCGTAAGATCAAAAACAAACATTTACAATTTACAAACATTCTTTTTTTAACCTTTCTTTTGGACATCAAAATCACTGTTATTGGTATATTTTGGCATGGTTGAAAATAGGACAATTTAACTCTTCTGAAAAAGATTTCACCTAAATATGAATTCGTTTGAGAATTTGGTTCGTGATTTGCATAAAGCTGTGTTGTTAAGCTCTCTTGTAAACTAATACCTTCTAACATATCTTTGATAGTTTTTAAGTAATTCATAAAGGTAGGAGGGTAACGTTTCTTTTGGCGTTTAGTGTAGGAACAGTCTTTTACCGGTATTGCAAAACACCACGCTTGTGAGTAGGAAAGATTATACGTTTCTTGTGAAAACAATACAATACATGAGGACACTCTTTTACCGGTTACGGTAATCCATTAATTAATTAATCTATTTTTGAAACGTGGCTTTCCCGGCCTGACACCTAGTTGAACCACAATGTTCAAACTACATAATAATGGCACATAAAGTCTAACAAACCAGTGAGTGATATCATGACACCATCAAGATACAAGGACACATAATCAACCAAGTCACAGATCCTAATGAACTGACTCATTACTTCATGTCAGACAACATACATAGGTCGCTGGGGTCCAATTCTAGCCCAAATCATTGGAATGTTATGAAAAAACGACAAATCATAGTGAATCATATTTATAACCTTATTTTAGTTTTAAGTCCTACTTTTGGTATACAGCAAGTTCACACTCCTTACAATCATAGGACGAAGGTACTTCAAGTACTACTAAAGTAGTATGCAATGAAACGACCATCAATGTGTCCAAGGATGTGTTCTCAGAAACACTTTTCGGAGCAGCTCCCTTAATGGTAGTTTGACATCAAATACAGGACATATTACGCTTGCTACTTATCTTGCAAAGTGACAAAAGCAACAAAATCATCTGAGTGGAGCATGTACCAAGACAAGGTATTATTTAAAACATGAAGTCACATATAACTGAACTGGGACTGGAATATTGTCCAGAAGTACATTGAATATCAAATACCTGCATGGAAAAGAAAATTCTGTCTCTGGCCTGCATAAACTATACTGAATTCATTAAGTTCATAGATATTCAGAGATTGCCATTAAATGCCTACCTTAGTTAATCTTTGAATATTCTTCTTGTACAGTGATGTGATGCACTGCTTCACCAAGCCTATGTTGTTGTCCTGGAAACAGTCATGTGATGAAACTAACAAATAATGTCACAGAGAGCTTCACAACATCTCATTCAATGGACACATGATTACTAGAACTGTCTCAGTAGAATATCACCTTTGTCTCTTGAGTCAGTATACACTGGCAAACTGGTGGTAGAGTGAGAAAGGAACACTCAGATGGTGGATGTTAGTTCGAAGGTTAATCAATCATCAATGGGACAGAACTTACACCTCAGTGGCACCAAGGGCCTTCATGGAAGTTCAAGAAGATTCTCATTCATTTTTCTGACGTCAAATCACATTAATTTAAAATCCAATTTTAACTTGGATATATTGTCATCTGGACAACACATTAATTCATATAATTTGTTTCAATTCATTGTTAAATTCATAGAATCTTCATTCTTGCATTATTCACCGCACTTAAGTGAACAACTTACAGTCTCAACAATGTCCTTGGATACTGTACTAAAATTCTAAATGATATGGACTTGAATCCACCAAGTTTACTTGGCCAACAAACCAGTAACTAAGCCCACCACCCCCTCCACTTCATACATACCCTTGTGAAGGTCTCTGTGTGCTTGGTGACAGTCGTGCGAAGTTCATCAGGGTTGTTTGTAGCGTAAGAATGGGCGAGATCATGATATGCTTGACAAAGAGGCTAGAAGGAAAACATTAAGTCAGAACTTCAGTGAGATCTGACGAAGGATATTATATATTTGAGTGAGTGAGTGAGTGAGTGAGTGAGTGAGTTTAGTATGACACCGCTTTTAGCAATATTCCAGCAATATCACAGTGGGGGACACCAGAGATGGGCTTCACACAATCATCATCATCATCAAGTTGAGTCTGTGGCAATATGCAACATTACACAACATTGGAAATTTTAATATAAATTGTATATTTATCTCACGACTTGCACCTCTCTCTCTTGCTTTGAGTTTTGGTGGAACGACTGTAAACATTTTTCCATAGCCTCCTTGTCCACTCGCCCGTGCACTCCACGCTGCTTTCCTTAATTAGCTTCCTAGTTCCTAATAAAGCCTGCAGCATGCTCCACTAATTGCCCACGTGACTACCTTGAATGATCATTCTCATCTTGGAGCCAAAGTTGTAATCTGAGTAGTAGGGAGGCCGGGCGGGCATCCATCGCGTGAGATAGGATAAGTATATAAATATACAATTTATATTAAAATTTCCAATTTTTTAAACTTATCCTATCTCACGACTTGCATTTATCCCACGGTTGGACTGGGCCGCAGATTACCCTTCGGTCTGGACAGTGCGAACAGCTGGTCTTGGAGCTGTGTGGACTGATGACAACCATAGATAGCGATGTACAAGGGAACCCCTTGGCTTACTAAGCACAACGACTCCCATGGAGATGGGTGCTCCCGAGCGATGTGGTGTTCAGCCGCAACCATGTACAAGACAAGGGACGCAACTCGGCAAGTAAGCCTCGCCTCGCCACGATTTACAAGGTATCCCCGTAATTAAAGTCTTGCGACTAGAATCAGGCCAGACCCTGCTTTGAGAAGGCCCCCCAGACACCGACCGAGGCGGTTGAAAGAGAAACACAACTCGGCATCTCCAAGGTTTAACGTTCAGTTCCAGGCAGCATCAAAT
>VKKT01000060.1:233205-247361 GCA_008038995.1 Haliotis laevigata
CTGTGAACAGAACAGTTCTCCATTGCCTGTATCGCCAGGTTTGGTGTTGTAGGGCAAACTGTTCACGCCGATGACGAGGGGTGAGGATAGGTCACGGTAAGGTCTACTGCAATGGAGGTTCCCGCTGTTAAGACGTCGGCGTACGGTATCAGTACTGATTGGTCTTCCGTGTGTTCCCACTGTCTGGCGTGCTGTTTCGGATGCCTGCATGAAGGGATTCTGTACATGCTGTCGCAAAACATGTCGGATTGTACCTCAGGTTGTGAGTTGGCAGTCCACTGCATCTCATGGCACGTGCAAAAGCCACATTCGACTTGCAAATACGGGGCATGCCAATTGCACATTCACGTTCAATATTTGTAAAGAGTAGCGTGATACTATTGTTTTTCCCTCAAAGATTCTTGACATGTTTTTACCCGTGTTAACGGTTAGTCACGTGAAATTGTGGTCACGTTGACATATTTTTAGACGTGTTAATGGTTAGTCACGTGAAATTGTGGTCACGTTGACATATTTTTACCCGTGTTAACGGTTAGTCACGTGAAATTGTGGTCACGTTGACATATTTTTAGACGTGTTAATGGTTAGTCACGTGAAATTGTGGTCACGTGGACCCACACACGTGCAAGGTCGCGTTTCACAAAAGAGCGTGCTGCATGCACCCCGCTTGGTTCGCCACAGTTGAAATGGGCGGATGCGTCAGATTATATTTTAGACCTACTCATGATGGTATTCGTGAACATTAACTACCTTGTACCATAGGGGCGTGTCGCGCTTAAAAACAGCGTTAGAAAGACATAATAGTATATAGACCCTACCCTAGTACTATATAAAATATATATCCTTTTATATAATACTAGGGTAAGGTCAATATACCTATATGTGTTTCTAACGCTGTTTTGGACCCGTGAAGATCCGGGGTAGAATAGGTCTTCAGCAACCCATGCTTGCCACAAAAGGCGACTATGCTTGTCGTAAGAGGCGACTAACGGGACCGGGTGGTCAGGATCGCTGATTTGGTTGGCACATGTCATCGGTTCCCGATTGCGCAGATCGATGCTCATGCTGTTGATCACTGGACTGTCTGGTCCAGACTCGATTAGACTGCCGACGTAACACTAAACTCACTCACTCCAACGCAATTTTGAAGCGCGACACGCCACTGTGCCTTGTACTACCCGTTTTCAATATAATTCATTCCTTCAAATGTGAAGTTTCTTTCTTTTTTGTTCATTAGACTAATTTTTTTATGAAAATGTATTCTTGAAGAAATCAAATAAGAAGCACCCTTCCGCGTCACTCTTAAAACACAGGCATTCCAATTCATCTAAGAAAATTAGGCAAGCTGAAAAAGATAAAGGCTTTTTTTAATCATGTGATTATGCTCGTTGCCATCGTCAACAGTCAGATCTTTCGTGATCGTTCAACAGCATCCATCAAGGAGATTCAGAACCCGTCGTCTTCACTGCAGCATCAGAGTACATCATTGAAATAGCAATCCAATTATCATTACACTGGTCCGTTTACGTCAATGACACTTTTGCCTGCTTATTTAATATCATGTTTTCTCATGCTTCTAATGAAAAAAACAAAGAACGTCCACGTCAGTTCTCGTGCGCCTTGTCATATGTCACGTGCTATACGGGTAAATACTATATGTACAGTGCCATTCTCATTCAAACAACAGACAATAGTCGTACATATGTATGGAAAGGGATTTTTGTGATGTTTTTGCCATAATGACAAAAGACCATGTGGAAATTCTGGAATAACCTCATTTTATTTTGATAAATACATGGGACCCATTCGCCAACACACCTTCGTGTCGATTCTGATTCGAAAAGCGCCTGTACAAATATATAGTCATCCTGTCACATAAATTTGTCACACAAGCGATAGAAATTCACAACGAAGTTAGGTATTGGAGCGAGGAGGTGATGACGTCACTTCCGAAACGACGACGTGGCGAATGGTTCCGGGGAACTGATCAACATACATTGTGCGTTTATTACCCTTAAGATAAATTTGTCAAATTCTGATTGGTCAATAGCCAAAGCATACGAAACCTTATTACTCTTAAGATAAATTTGTCGAATTCTGATTGGTTAATAGCTAAAACATACGAAATCATGTAGGCGGAAAAGAAACAGTGTGTATGAACCGTACACCCCGTCAAATATGTTACGTGACACACTACACGGTTGTACGAATGACCTTGACCTTAGATGGAATGTGGTTGCCAAACGGCTGATCGCTTCGAAATTTTAGAGTTGGCATATACAATTATGAGTATAAACAGAGTAATAAAATTGTTGCCATAATTTGTTATTTGTTTGTGTCAATATATATATATATAAAAATAATATGTTTCTGTCTTTCACTTGTCGTTTAACAAAACCTCAAATTCGATCATTTGTATCATAAACTCAGCCATCCTGAGTTATTTCCCTTTGTGACCGTTCAGGAAAAATCATGGGGAAAAGTTTTGCGTCTCATTCTGCTTGAATGTTGTTGTTTAAAGATAAGCTAAATTATAAGGTCTTAACGGTAATAAATTCGTCACACGGTGTTTTGAAAGGATGTATGGGACTGTAAGACCCTTGTAGCTTTAGTATACTACTCACAAAAAGTTAAGCAACACACATTTTAAGTCTAAATACATTTTCATTTATGGAAATTGCAAATCATGGAACGATGTAATAGAAAGGTGAAACATATGTACACACGATGAACAACATGGAATGAAATGTATTGAGCAATAATAGACTTACAAATCATCAAAAGCATGTACCCGTGAAACAGTCGTTCAAAATGTGCTGCACTAATGGAGCAAAATGTTAACATTA
This sequence comes from Haliotis laevigata, assembly GCA_008038995.1. Lineage (NCBI taxonomy): Eukaryota > Metazoa > Mollusca > Gastropoda > Lepetellida > Haliotidae > Haliotis > Haliotis laevigata. Next base: position 236,052 of record VKKT01000060.1, read on the forward strand.
AAGTTCAAGTAAGTTTTGGACAGTGAAGCAGTGTTCAGTCAGTAACGCGTATGACCACCATGAGCACGAATGCAAGCTTCTACACATCTTTGCATTGACCAAATGAGCCTTTAAAGTTGCTGTTGTGGAATGTTCTGTCATTCTCTCTGTAACGCCAGCTCAAGGTCATCCAGAGTCTGGGGGTGAACATGGAGACTGTAAACAGGACTTCCAATGATGTCCCAAGCATGTTCAATGGGGTTCAGATCAAGTGACCTTGCAGGCCAGTCCATATGTATGATGTTGTTGATCTAAACAACATCGTTAACAACTCTTTCTCGGCCATTATCATCCTTGAACGGGCATTATCATCCATAGAAATGAAGTTAGGACCCGCTTKTTGTACCAGAGGAATGATTACAGGTAGGTTTACACSGATCAGGGTGCATGTGTGAAGAGTGGAGCACAKTCATGCCACAGATTTTGCATGTTGTTTCTGAGGGCGGTTGTGTTCGGGTGATGTTGTCAATGTTATCACAAAAATCAATTTGACAGCCACTAAAGGTTATGTATTCTTTGAATATTTACCTTTCAGTAACATGTCGGCAAAAATCGCTATCGAGATTGACAAAGATATGACACTGAAAACACTTGTTGCTTGAGTTTTTGTGAGGAGTATATTTCGTGAGGCGCAACAAGGGTCTTACAGTCCCGTACACCCTTCAAAACACCGTGTAAATAATAACATTACATCGGAGGAATCAAACACATCACTGAAATGTGATATCTTGCGTTTCCTTGTTTTGTTCTGTCTCATGTGTTTTACGATGTAACCAAAATTTCCTTCGGGATCATAAAGTATTAACTTATATTATTTTATCATTGTCGTCCCACATGTGAGTGAGTGTACGCCGCTAGTGGCCATATTCAAGCCATTATGTCGAGCGAAAGCTTAACGCAGGGGTATCAAATCCGGGTCTTCGGCGTGATGAGCGAGTGACTCAGTACGCCGCTTTTAGGAATATTCCAGCAACATCGCGACGGGGGACACCAGAAATGGGCATCACACATTGTAGCCATGTTGGGAATCGAACCCAAGTCTTCGGCGTGACGAGCGGAAGCTGTAACCACTAGGCTATCCCACCGCCCCCTCGGCGTAATGAATCAACGATTTAATTTTGAGTATGATGAAACAAACATCCATATGTTCCACGATAAGCGTTAAAATAAAACTGCTTAAGAGGCACAGGTGCATTAAAAAATTAGTCCACACGCCGGAAACCGCTGTTTACGTAATGCAAACATAATTGATTAATTGATATATGATAACACAATAGTTACAATGACGTCTTTGTCACACGAACGTAATTATTAACTCGTATTTCATATTCTGTATATTACTGTTCTATACTTCTCAAAACTGTAGAAAAACAAGAAACCATTCATCATTATTATGATGGAATATAATCACCCCTTTTAGACTGATATTTTGTACTTTTCCTTCAAAAAAGGAAAAGTCATACGACTCCTAGACAAAGTTTAATGCTCTGAACGTAATTTAACTTACTCGTCAATGTCTTTAAATAGGTTGTTCTATCACGGTTCTAATATTAGTCAATCGTTTGTTTTACATGTTTCTTCTTTTCCATGTCAAGTGTGTATCTATAGTCGCTGTGTCTTTCTTCAGCGCAATTTCTGTCTCCACAATGGCTTCTAGTTACAAATCGAGACATATATCTTTCACAATATACAAGTAGGATATTAAAAGCAGAATTACCGACGTCATTGCAACCAGCATTCTCGGGTTACGTTTGACGGACGCTCGATGGTGTCCTTGTGAAATTTGCAATAACATTCTAAAACGAGATTTTTTCCCCCACAAATAGTATACGTGAATGTATTTATATGAAATGACTTGTCTATGTAAATCACACCTTGTATGTATTTTCTACGATAGACGTAAAGGGGTAACTGACTGTAACCAAGGCCGAACGAAGTCAGGGGCTCTTAACATAGTGGTCAAGTAGCTATTAATCACCATAGAATTGAAGCTGGCATGCTATCATTTGTACGATGCTATATGTGCATGTGAAAGCGTGTACATTTTATGACGTACGCGTGTGTGTGCGTGCGTGCGTGCGTGCGTGTCTGTCTGCCTGTCTGTTGGGKAAGGGGGGTGGATGTTACACTCACTGTTTTCAAATATACTACATCCGTCAAGATTGCTTTCAAATATACTACATCCGTCAAGATTGCTTTCAAATATACTACATCCGTCAAGATTGCTCTCAAATGTACTCCATCCGTCAAGATTGTTTTCAAATATACAACTGGCAAGATTGCTTTCAAATATTCTACATCCGTCAAGATTGCTTTCAAATATACTACATCNGTCAAGATTGCTCTCAAATGTACTACATCCGTCAAGATTGTGTTCAAATATACTACATCCGTCAAGATTGCTTTCAAATATACTACATCCGTCAAGATTGCTTTCAAATATACTACATCCGTCAAGATTGCTCTCAAATATACTACATTCGTCAAGATTGCTCTCAAATGTACTACATCCGTCAAGATTGTTTTCAAATATACTACATCCGGCAAGATTGCTTTCAGATATACAACTGGCAAGATTGCTTTCAAATATTCTACATCCGTCAAGATTGCTTTCAAATATACTACATCCGTCAAGATTGTTTTCAAATATACAACCGGCAAGATTGCTGTCAAATATTCTACATCCGGCAAGACTGCTTTCAAATATACCACATTCGGCAAGAGTACTTTCAAATACACTACATCCGATAAGATTGCTTTCAAAATTTGCCAACAGTTTTAGGGGGACATGTAAGCAAACACATCTCTTTCTGAAATATATGGGGTTTGTTTATAAGCGTATTAAAATTGGCTTGCGTCTATTAAGTTTGACATGATCACAATCAATGTTCGTAGTTGGTGAGCACTATGTCCTACAGGCGGATTGAACAATATCGGTAAACCTGTCATGGCACTTTGTATTTCCCTGCTGTATCTAGTAACCCGACACATACTGTTCTGACAAATTGCTTAAAGCAGCGCTAGCACCCACTGATACTAAACTCACAGCGTGTAGGGTGACTCTCGATGCACGATTGCAACAATGTGTGTGTGTGCGTGCGTGCGTTTGTTTAACGCCGTTGTTATCTGAGTAACTGAAGAGGAACCTCCGTCATGCCTACTATCATGAACACGTGTAGACACGATATGTAACTAAGCAACAGGGCGAGCGAAACTGTACCACTTGTTGCTACAAGTATCAAACCTGAAATCAAGTCAACTAGGGTTTTAGTTTGACAGGGAAAGGTTCCAAATATCGAGTTTGCTGGAATCTGTCTCAGAGAGAGACACTTTCCAGAGCAATAAACGTATCTTTCATTGATTTCTTCTATTTCCAGGCCTTCAGACTTGTTTGGTCAGGACTGAGAGGAGAAGGGACATAATTGGGCAGTTATGTCCCAGAATAAATTTCACGTTGGCCATTTTCTGTTTTAATGAATCACAGTTACCAGGTTTTCATTCATGTTGTTATAACAGCGGAAACATCTCCCGGTTGTGTGAAATGATTTATATCCTTGAATATGGTAGGCTGTTTCGTCGTCATCTCGTCAAGATACTATTTCGATTTCATTTCTTTTTCGGTTTTTAAACTGATCCGGTAAACTCATTGTGAGTTCAGGCCACCTCTTACGACAAGCATGGTTTACTGAATATCAATTCTAACCCGGATATTCACGGGTGTCATCCGCGTCAGAGGATGGGTATTTTGCGAGCGATAGGTTACACATGCTTTACAAATGAAGATATAATGTCCTTTCAAATGAATGTATTTTTTTTCCCAGCGACATTGTATTTTGGTTGGTAGCTAGTCTATTTTTATTCATTTTTCATAAGCTTATAGGATCAAGATTGTGAGTGTTAGTCAAAGTAGTTTTCTGGGCATCATCCTCGAGTATGCAGGGTTTGTTGTATTACGCTAAATACCCCGAACCCTAACAGCTTCGTTAGTTTAACTCCCAATTAAGAACAGAAGTTTTCTAATGGTAGGTATTTGACGGTTGTTAAATTAGAGTTCTGATTCAAAGCGTGTTCAAAATGAGGTTTCGAAGCTTCCAATGAAGTATTCCACCTAAATGAATTTAACAGCATGTTCACAATCATTATAATTTTATGTTTTATGATCTGACGGGGAACAAAATATGTCGTTTGGTATTTTTATGCAGTTGGAAATGAAAAGAACTGTTATTTGATTGTGTCTACTTAACGATCACTCGTTCTTGCAAAAATATGACTGTAAAAAGTAATATACTCATGGAAACGAATAATGGAACACATGGAAGAACAAGTGTCCCTTTATTGAATTCCATAATTTCACTCTCAGTGCGATACATACCTTGTGAAGAAACCAGGAAAAGAATAAAGGGACACTTGGACTTTCATGTGTTCCCATATTCGTTTCTATGAGGGTATATGAGACAGGATATAAAGGTTGTGAATTTGACTGAATTTTAAAAAACACATCCATGTACAAACATTATTAGGGAGAGTTCATTTTCTATTTAATATCGCTAACTTTAGACTGAGAACTGAGAGGTATCGTTTCCGTTGTTCCCTGTTAATATCCAGATGGATCAGGGGCTTCAGAAACACCACCAAAACAACCCAGGGCCATCTTATACATATATCTGTCAACAAAGTCTTCCGTGATCTCCACTGTTTGAGCAAAGCACCTGATCTTATTTTCAGCGCAGAATTAGATGTAAGTGATGTGTGTTCAAGTGTACTCGGACCGAGTGTACACATGGAATTTAATTCCGGATCCTCAACGATTTACCTCCTTTTGACTTCCCGGGTTTCCGCGAGGCCCTTGACTGGACGGTCGACTGTTGGAGTTTCAGCTATCTATGTTTAGCTGCGTGTTACGACAGGGGATTAAGTAGAACCCTTCTGCTGTGATCATGGCATCCCGTTGAGCTGTCGGCCAACACATCTTTAGACCGGGAGGATCTTGATAAGCTCTGCGGTTCTGTGTAGTACTCGTTATTTAGGGACGCCATTATTACCCACAATTCCCACTGCTGCCTATGCCAAATCCGGTACGAATACACAGTAGGGTACCGAAAGATTTCAAGTAGACTTCGTCCGCGGTGTTGGGTAGTGTGTACTGTTTCCGGTCATAAAAAACCCCACAGAAACAAACACGAATCTGGATTCATTTTACCTGTACTGGGAGATATGCTAATTCAAGAATACCTCGACCTGGCACTGATTTTAACGTAACGACATAGAGAGAGCATAGCAAGTAGCACCATTTGGCATGAACAAGATGTCAGAAGGACTTATGAAGGTATACAACGGGATTTTTTGTTGTATATTTCTAAGTTGGATATAAAGAGAATACAAAGTGTTGGTCCAAATCCAATCTATCCTTTTAACTTATTTCACATTATTGCACTATCAGGAAGCAAATATATATACGACATTATTGGATTCTAAATATGTACAATTACCATGTTATAATAAATGGGCAAGAATCTTAGATTGCGAATTTTCAGAAAAGGAATTAATGGAGAGTATTTAATATGATAGCTCATAAATGCACTCGTAGTACTGATTACATACTATATTGAAAAGTTGATTTATGTAATTTACCTCATTGACTGTACATTGTAAAGGTCACTGTATTCTATGCACATCATATATGTCAAATTGTGTGTGTACATTCTGTTTCCCAAATGTGTACAGTGTGTGAATCCAATTTCTGGTGTCCCCCGCTGTGATATTGCTGGAATATTGCGAAAAGCGGCATAATACCATACCCACTCATTCCAAATTGCTAGGCACGGTAACAAGAAATGAACACTTTCCCGCGTGTCCAGTAATTCGAAAAAAGTATTCGGGGTGCATTTGGATGAACAGTTCTATGCCGAAACTATAAGACTGAACTTTTATAACAATTTCAAAACAGAAAACCCATTTAGATATGCATGTCTGGTGTATAAAACATACTAGGTTGAATTTCCGTCAAACCATAGTTGATCAAAAACGCAAAAACTAGCTTGCTCCCAAACGCACCAGTTGTACCGAGCCTACTGGCCTTGCCTCGGCAGGAACCTCGTTTGGAACATTGTCAATGTCACTCCTAGTTCTGGCAAGCACCTGCTCCCGTGCTGGGAGGAAGCTGAAGCTTCCAGTCTTATGTTCCGGACACACGATAATATAATATGAGATTTCAATAAAGAGCTTGTAATCGCGGGTCGCACGTTCAGTTTGATCGTTTCCACGTGCAGCCCAACTTCAAAACAAAACGCCGGTCTGCTAAGGTAGTGATATGTTTGAAGTAATTTGATGTTAAAACTTTAAACAAACTTGCGAGATAGAAAGTATTGAACACATGACATTGACAATCAACAGTGACTCGAATCTGGTTGTGGTTTGTTTGAATAGACTAAAAAGTGGACTTTGTTGTGCACATTGTTCCTTATATATGATATGACAGTGCATCGCTAAAGCTTTATCGTTATTGAACACTTGTGTGGCGTTTTTTGTGTGTCTGAATGTGGTGTTTATCAATGTCTCTGTGTTAAACACGTGGCCTATAAACCGTTAGGTTTTCAATGAACGTAGACGAACGATACTACGTGTGACACGAGTTATTATTTCATTATCCATCAGTAGTAGTAGTAGTAGTAGTAGTAGTAATAAGTGAGTGAGTTTAGTTTTACGCCGCTATATGGCGGTGGTCTGTAAATAATCTGGTCAGGACCAGAAAATCCAGTAATCAACAGCATGAGCATCGATCTGCGCAATTGAGAACAGATGACATGTGTCAACCAAGTCAGCAAGCCTGACCACCCGATCCCGTTAGTCGCCTCTTACGACAAGCATGGGTTACCGAAGATCAATTCTACCCCGTACCACGGGTAAGTAGTAGTAGTAGCAGGTAGCAGTAGCAGTAGTAATAGTAGTTGTAGTATTAGTAACTCGCCAAGATCCGGGTTAGAATTGGTATTCAACAACCCATGCTTGTCGTAAGAGGCGACTAACTGGATAAGGTAGTCAGGCTTGCTGACGTGGTTTACACATGTAATTGTATCCCAGCAGCGTAGATCGATGCTCATGATGCTGATCACTGGATTGTCTAGTCAAGACTCGAATATGTACAGACCGCCACCATATAGCTGTGGGTGGCGTTAAACAACAAACAAAAAAGGTTTTCTTGTTTATCATTGACTATTCCTAATTTTGAACTTAACCGTAATTGCATCCTTGGAGAGGAATCCAAACGTACTAGGCTATCAAAATTAAAGAAAAATACACAGCGTACATTGTCCAAATGCTTGTTGGCCGAGAATAAATACCCAATATTCTAGCAATAATCCGGATCAGACAATCCAGTGATTGATAACACGAGCGTCGTAAATGTACGTTAACTTACAGCTATCGTGCAAGAATATTTGACACGTGAGCACAATACCAATATCTAATGCACGTCTGTTTTCATTGACGCCTGTTTCCATGGCAACAGCCACACCTCATCTGCTCTGAATCATCATCAGCACATCCACGTGACACTTATTCTAACACCAAACCTGTCCTGACATAACATACACTAGTCACATCCAATCCCCAACCAGGGACTTCGAAAATAATAAATCCCAGGACATACTCCAGAAGATAATGTACTTCTTTTGCCGAATTTATTATATTTTCGCAAAGTGCTGGGATCATGGTATTTGTTAGGTGTTTCGTTTATTTGTTACTTTCATATGGATTTCTATGGCTCGTTCAGATCTAAATATATGGATGTCAACACCTTCACACTCATTGTCACGGGAACACATGAGGTCCATAAAACACTGACGGCTTGTAACGTTACGTTTATAAAAAGGTGTCTTATCAATATGTCACCTGTAGGGTTACCATGGTTACTTTACTAACCCTTAGGTACGACCGTTCCTAAATTTATGTATTAATTGATTGCCACTCCTTAAATCAACGAATCCATTCCACCTTGACTAAAGCATCACCACTATTTGGGAATGGTCATTTGTTGTTTGTTTATGTGTATGTATAATTTTTGCTTGTTTGTTTTTAATAATTATATATTTTTTTAAAAAAAGGAAGTAACTTGCTTCAGATATGAAGGCAAACATCTTCTGGTTTTATCTGACAAATAGATAGCTGCTGTAAATCCTGATTCTGATTTAAATTGTCGGGGTTTTGAAGCATTGGCTGAGCAAACAAATGTCACTTCTTTAAGTAAAGTGATAATTCTGTTTTAAGGTCTATCTGCCGTAGATGTATTTGGTAACATTAAACAACTGTTCTTTCTATCCGTTCTATCTGCGGTAGAAAGCACTGAGTCGCGTTCTATCTGCGGTAGAAAGCACTCGCCATAAATAGAAATATCACTTTACACTAGGCAATTGAGTATAATGGTCTCGCCCAGTTCTTATTTGCTGGTTTTGGTATAGTGCAAAACAATGGAGTGACATCACATGAGGAGCATTTAGAAGCTGGTATGATGAAGAGCTACCCAATTCCAAGAACAATCCGGACGCACGCATACCGAAATAATAGGATCTCTTCCACAGCTCCAAATGAATCTCTCATCGTGTGTGCATGTGTGATGTCTGTGATTGCGTGCGTGCGTGCGTGCGTGTGTGAACACTTTACATCCAACACGTGATTCACGCCCCGAAGCACCTCTGTTGAAAGACGCGGCAATCCCCTGAAAAACTGACCCTGTGCACCTCGTCCGTCGAGGTCACAGTTACGTAACGCATTGGACGTTGACCACTACTCTTCCGCTTTGAAAGCATAGCCTCAGTGTGCCTGTTTACATGTCCCCCCAAAACGTGAGAGCCATCTGATGATTGCGGTGTGTATGTTTGTCTGTTTACTTAACCAGTCTGTCTATGTGGGTATCCAGAGAATCTCCGAACGGCCTAACAAGCGGGAACACTCGGTCACAATACACCAAACATCATCGTATTCACCGCTTGCTTGGATTTGCTTGTGGTACAGGATTTTCATTTTAAAATCTTTTAAAACATATGATCAGATTAACTGGTTGAACGCTAAGTGTTCTTGGGTTTAGAATGAGGTGTAAAAGCAAACGGGGTTTGTAGGGAGACAAGCTTATTTCCTGATTCGCTCAGTATGCCCGCAAATAGTGCGGTTCATTTCAATGAAAAATGTATGTGATCAAGTGTGCGGAATGAATATAAATGATATGTTGAATGCAGATATATAAATTTAGTGTGGGGAATGACTGGGTTAAAAAGCGAGGGCTACTCTGAAATATGAAGGGACATGACGAGACAATAGTGTGTTAACGGGAATGACTTACGACACACCTGGTTCGTCCCCTGAAGTATTCTTGATTACTTTTGTTTGAGGAGACATAATGTGTGTGTGTGTGAGAGAGAGAGAGAGAGAGAGAGAGAGAGAGGGTGGTGTGGGTCCGTGTGCTTGTGCCAGTGCCAGTGTGTGTGATTCTCTCTCCCCCTTCCTCTCTAACTCTCTCTCTCCATCTCTCTCACTCTAACTCCCCTCTCCTGCCCCCCCTCTCTGTGTTCTTAATTTTGCTTAATTCGATCGTATTTTAACATTTTTAACGGGAATTCTCGCGAGTAAATCCTGCATACGGTGGTTTTACAGCACATAAAACCTACCAGCTGAAGGAATGTAACGACTTCCATACTACAGAAGCGATTAAAGGGGTGGTGGGGTAGCCCAGTTGTTAAAGTCATCTGACGTCACACAGAAGGCCCGTTTCGATACCCTACATGGGTACAATGTGTGAAATCCGTTTAGATCTGACCTCCCCTGTCATGATATCGTGAAGTATTGAAGATTGTTAAAAGTGGCGAAAACAAACTCACTGAGAATTCATATTTCAGCGATAAATGCACTTTATGTTGTTGTTTTTCTATATATATTTACATACTTAGACATAATACGTATAGTGTATTTCAATCAATATTTGAAATTTGATTCCGCATTCTCATGACGTACCTGTGAGATAGTCAAGATAGTTTGTCCTATTACAAAAACACATATTTTATTGTGAGGTAAATGCGCTGTTACGTCTGAGATCCCATGTTGGCTGAACCACACGAGGTAAATTTGTACTCTACACGTTGCGACGAATGTCAAGTTATGTCGGGCGGGACCGAGGTCAGTTGGTGCAGTGGACGCTTGCAGACGCCTACAATTACTGGACACTCGAACTATATGTTCTGTCAGAAAACATCCAAAAAATTACAAGAAACGCTCGTTTTCGTTTAGTACACTTCTCAAAAGAATAGCGACTTGACATTTGTCGCCGGAAGCATAATCCTAGTCTGTCTCACAGTCCCTGAACCACATTATTTTCCCTACTTCCAAACCCTCTCTGCATTGCTAAAGCCCTAAATGAAGCAAGTCTAGATTTCCTCAGGTTCAGAATCTCTGGTCTCCCTTTGGCTCCTTTTCAATATAAATGGGCTTGTTTGCTACTATCAAAACTATATATATTCAGAGACTAAGCATTAGTCTAGCATAATCCGTGCAGTCCGTGGGTGGTTTGTTCGTGAAAAGTGTGAATTAGTTTATTTGTCGAGTCTCGGTGCACGAACGAAAGCAGTAGGGCGTCCTCGTGCATCGCGTCACACTCAGCTGCAGTCGTCTGTTCAATGGGAATGGATTTTTCCGTTGCATATGCAGCACATACTGGCCAGAATCGGTGTGTTGACGGGGATTGTTTCACCTTTATCAGCAGCAAAGCGATGCGGGTGACCGAGACTGCAAGTAAGGTGCCGCAATTTACTGTTGAGATACTTCCCTTGGGCACACCGTAACCTGTGATCGTTGGTTCGAATACCGGTTTGCACCGATTCTGCTTGTAAGTTTGTCAGCACCATATCCTCTCTCCTCGTTTCCACTGAAGAGGTGAGTGAGTGAGTTTAGTTTCACTCCGCACTCAGCAATAGTCCAGCTATATTGCGGCGGTGTGTAAATAATCGAGTCTGGAACAGGCAGGCCAGTGATCAACATCATGAGCATCGATGTACTCCACTGGAGAGGTAAACAACTGACATCTCCATCACGTTGTGGTTCCTCCTGGGTGAAACTGACACGCAAACTGATATATGGTTGAAACCCGGTTCACTCACTCACTGACCGCCTCCGTGGTGTAGTGGTTAGAGCGTCCGCCCGGAGAGCGGAAGGTCGGGGGTTCGACCCCCGACCGCGTCATACCAAAAGACGTTAAAATATAGTACTTGTTGGTCCCTGCCTGGCGCT